>JACEFZ010017143.1:55000-302500 GCA_014155875.1 Cepaea nemoralis | reverse complement strand
AGTGGTTTGACAGAGCAGTGCCATTATAATTGTTTAACAGAATA
Organism: Cepaea nemoralis; assembly: GCA_014155875.1. NCBI lineage: Eukaryota > Metazoa > Mollusca > Gastropoda > Stylommatophora > Helicidae > Cepaea > Cepaea nemoralis. The sequence continues at coordinate 302,456 of JACEFZ010017143.1, read as the reverse complement.
TTGCTACAATAACGGGTTAACAGAATAGTGACACTACAATGGCTTGACAGAATAGTGCCACTCAAATGGTTTGACAGAATAGTGTCACTATAATGGTTTGACAGAACAGTGTCACTACAAAGTTGACAGAATAGTGTCACTCCAATAGTTTTGCAGGACAGTGCCACTACAATGGTTTGACAGAACAGGCCACTAAAGTAATTTGATAGGACAGTGCCACTCCAATGGTCCAACATTCTGGTGATAATGTGAGTTAATGGTCCAACATTCTGGTGATCGTGTGAGATAATTGTCCAACATTCTGGTGATCGTGTGAGATGATGTTCCAACATTCTGGTGATCGTGTGAGATGATGATCCAACATTCTGGTGATCGTGTGAGGTGATGATCCAACATTCCGTTGATTATGTGAGATGATGGTCCAACATTCTTGTGATCGTGTGAGATGATGGTCTAACATTCCGGTGATCGTGGGAGATGATGGTCTAACATTCTGGTGATCGTGTGAGACGATGGTCCAACATTCTTGTGATCGTGTGAGGTGATGATGCAACATTCCGGTGATCATGTTAGATGATGGTCCAACATTCTTGTGATCGTGTAAAATGATAGTCCAACATTCTGGTGATCATGTGAGATGATGATCCAACATTCTGGTCATCGTGTGAGATGATGGACCAACATTCTTGTGATCGTGTGAGATGATGGTCCAACATTTTGGTTATCGTGTGAGGTGATGATCCATCATTCCGGTGATCATGTGAGATGATGGTCCAACATTCTGGTGATCGTGTGAGATGATTGTCTGACATTCCGGTGATCGTGGGAGATGATGGTCTAACATTCTGTTGATCGTGTGAGGTGATGGTCCAAAATTTTGGTGATCGTATGAGATGATAGTCTAACATTCCGGTGATCGTGTGAGATGATGGTCTAACATTCTGGTGATCGTGTGAGATGATGATTCAACATTGTGGTGATCGTGTAAGGCGATGATCTAACATTCTATTGATCGTGTGAGGTGATGATCCAACATTCCTGTGATAGTGTGAGATGATGGTCAAAATTCTTGTGATCGTGTGAGATGATTGTTCAACATTCTTATGATCGTGTGAGATGGTGATCCAACATTCTGGTGATCGTGTGATATTATGGTTTATCATTCTTGTGATCGTGTGAGATGATGATCCAACATTCTTGTGACCGTGTGAGGTGATGATCCAACATTTTGGTGATCATGTGAGATGATGATCCAACATTCTGGTGATCGTGTGAGATGATGATCCAACATTCTGGTGATCGTGTGTGGTGATGATCCAACTTTCCGGTGATCATGTGAGATGATGGTCTTACATTCTGGTGGTCGTGTGAGATGAAGGTCTAACATTCTGATGATAGTGTGAGATTATCGTCCAATACTCTGGTGATCTTCATGCGACCAATAAATATTTCGTCTCCATACTAAACGATCTGCTATCTACGTCTAGTGATTACTGTTTCAAATGTGTGAAGGTAACATCTGTATGCATTAAACGGATGTCGTGTCATTCAAAGGTACAGTAGTAGTAGTAGTAGTAGTAGTAGTAGTAGTAGTAGTAGTAGTAGTAGTAGTTGTAGTTGTAGTAGTAGTAGTAGTAGTAGTAGTAGTAGTAGTAGTAGTAGTAGTAGTAGTAGTAGTTGTAGTTGTAGTAGTAGTAGTAGTAGTAGTAGTAGTAGTAGTAGTAGTTGTAGTTGTAGTAGTAGTAGTAGTAGTAGTAGTAGTAGTAGTAGTTGTAGTAGTAGTAGTGGTAGTAGTAGTAGTAGTAGTAGTAGTAGTAGTAGTAGTAGTAGTAGTAGTAGTAGTAGTAGTAGTAGTAGTAGTAGTAGTAGTAGTAGTAGTAGTAGTAGTTGTTGTTGTAGTAGTAGTAGTAGTAGTAGTAGTAGTAGTAGTAGTAGTAGTAGTAGTAGTAGTAGTAGTAGTAGTAGTAGAAGTAGTAGTAGTAGTAGTAGTAGTAGTAGTAGTAGTAGTAGTAGTAGTAGTAGTAGTAGTAGTAGTAGTAGTAGTAGTAGTAGTAGTAGTAGTAGTAGTAGTAGCAGCAGCAGCTGCTGCTGCAAAAGAAAAAAGCGGAAGTAAAACAAGAAGAAGAAGAAGAAGAAGAAGAAGAAGAAGAAGAAGAAGAAGAAGAAGAAGAAGAAGAAGAAGAAGAAGAAGAAGAAGAACAAGAACAAGAACAAGAACAAGAACAAGAACAAGAAGAAGAAGAAGAAGAAGAAGAAGAAGAAGAAGAAGAAGAAGAAGAAGAAGAAGAAGAAGAAGAAGAAGAAGAAGAAGAAGAAGAAGAAGAAAGAAGAAGAAGAATTTATCGTATTTGTAAACAACAATTGTAGATGCAACAGTTACAGCACCAGTTGTAATTACAACAATAGCTATCATAGTGTAACACTTTCTTTCCTACCATACGTATTTATGTTCGAAAGGTCAACGTAACTATTACAAATAGATAAGGATATTACTGCAAACTAGTACAATCTAGTTATTGGAAAATTCATCCTTGGACTACTTTTTTCCAGGTATCAATACAGCATTAAGACTATTTTTATGGTGTTGTCTTCACAGCTGCAAGTTCCTACGTCCGCGGTCCAAGTCAAACATGCCATCTAACACAGATTGACCTCGTGCACAGGTCACCGAGAGGAGCATCGCGGTGATAATGCTAGTTGTGTCATCGGCACAGATGGCAGGAATTGGAAGCCTCGTGACAGACTCTTGATTGTTGATGTTCTAATATATACAAGTCATGTGGCTATATTTTGTACCCGTTGTGAACTTGCTTGTTTGCTTTAACTAAGTCTTCTTCTTCTTCTTTTCACCGATATCCCACATTTAAATCTGATCCGCATCAGACTTTTGTCCACCGACCCAAACACAGAAACACCCTCTTCGATCAGTCAACGTCCGGAGCATGTCCCGACAAATTCTGGGCATTCACCAATTAATGAACATGTGTAGCTTACTGGTGATCATGTTTGTGGTGGTCTGTGGTGATGACGCATGTGTAGAGCTTATTTAACCCCAGAGTTAAATGTTCTAAGTTTAAATGGTATTGACTTCCACAAATTACAGATCCCTGTCTGTCCCCCTCCCCACATTATGCTCTACATCCCTACCCAAAAAGGTGTATGATTTCGCTTCTTAAGCTAACAATTCATCAGGGGAGATCTGGCTGCTATTTGCTTGTTTTAATCTCATTGCAGATGAAACTAATATGGAGAAAGAAAGATATGTTAATATGGATACATTTGAGATGGTGGAAACTTTCGAATATCTTGGGTCATTAATTACCAACAATTGTGACACAACGAAGGAAATTTTAAATGACGAATATATATTTCTCTTCAATAAATAAAACAATTGAATAAATTGTGCAGCGGGACAGATAGAACTACAAAAATTAGATTTTTAACTGCATTGCAACATACACCTGTGAGACCTGTAAATTTACTAAACAAGCTGAACAGCGCAAGAAAACCTTTGAAATCTTACAGATGTGTTCTAAGAATATCTTGGATACAGAAAAGGACAAATGCATCATACATCAAGTGCTGAATATTAAAGAAGATTGGCGACTAAAGACGATGAAACAAAGAAAATTGAAATATTTTGGTCACTTGAAACGTCATGAAAGTTTCGAGAGAACAATAATGGAGGGATATATGCCTGGGAAGAGTGCAGGATGTGGCGGATGATCTCCAGATGGATGTATCGGACGCGGGACATCTTGCTTGTGATCGAGAGCGAGGTTGTGCGAGGTTGTACAAAGGGCATGATACTGGATGAATGAATACACCTCATTATATTTTACTTGTTCCCTTTGAACACTTAGGTCTCATGTTTGTGAAACTCAATAAAGTGTGGTTAATTTATCTGGCATCTGATTTCGTGAGAGAGAGAGAGAGAGAGAGAGAGAGAGAGAGAGAGAGAGAGAGAGAGAGAGAGAGAGAGAGAGAGAGAGAGAGAGAGAGAGAGAGAGGAGAGAGAGAGAGAGAGAGAATGAACGAACGAACGAACATACTTTATTTTCAAAGGGTAACGAATTGGACACGCAGGCCCGTCTTACATTCGCCCCTTCCAATCACTCATCTTTCTTTCATCAACAGTGCATAGGAAAAAACATTGTCAAATGAATTTTGTAAACATAAACAATGCATATTACTATGTTATGAGACACATCCACCACCCACCCACACATCCCCTATTCACTCCAACTTCCCCACCAATCCACACTCATAACCCACACACACATACATGCCCCCACCCATCCACCACATCCCTATACCTACACATCTCCCCACCCACACACACCTCTCACCCACCACACATCCCATTCACCCACACCCCAAGCACACATACATTCCCCAACCCATACATCCCCCACCCACACACATCCAACCACCTACACACATCTCCCCACCCACTCACATATCCTCTACCCGTCCCATTACCCACTAACAATCACTCACCCACATATCCTCCTCCACACACACACCTCCAACCACCCAGCCAAACACACATTCCTCAGCCACACATCCCCCACGCACACACACATCTCCCCGCCAAATCACATATCCCGCACCTACCTACACACAAATTCCGCACCCACCCACATAATCTCCCATCTCCCCCATCCCACTCACAGATCCCGAGCCCACCCCTACAAACATCCCCCAGCATCTCCTAACCTACACACACTCACCCACCTATATATCCTCTACCCACCCACACATCCTCTACCCACCCATCCCCAACCAAACATTCCCTTAACCACACACCTTACTCATATACAATCACCCACCCACACATCCTCTACCCAGCCACACATCCACCACACACCCATCCCCCAGCCACACATCCCTTAACCACACACCCCTACCCATATACACACACATCCCCACCCACACACAATCTCCCCACCCATACACACATCCCTCACACACATCCCCACCCACCAATACATCCCACATTCACAAGCACACACCTCCCATCCACGCACACACATCCCCAACCCATACACTCATCCCCTCACACATCCCTAGACACACGTACTTATCCCTCAGCCACTAACACCCACACATCCCTCACCCACTCATCAACACATACATCTCCTATCTAACCACCCACACTCACACCCCAACCACCCATCTAAACACACATCTCCCACCCTCACACACATCATTCACCTAACCGCACACCCAACACACACATCCTTTATCCACGCCCAGCTCCCCTCCCACACATCACCACACCCACACACATCCCAAAGACACATCCCTCACCCAAACACATACATCTCCCCACACATCTCCACTACAATCACCCTCACTACCCACACATACATCCTCCATCCAGCCAAACACCCCCCCCCCCACCCAGCCACACATATCCCCCACCCACACACACATGACCAAATCCATCACCCACATCCATCACGCACCCCTCCCCCAACCCACATACATCCCCCACATCCCCACACACATTCACCCACACATCCCTCACCCATAACCACACTCCTCACCCATCCACCCAAACATCCCACACGCATACACATCCTTCACCCACACACACATTCCCAAACCCACAACCACACCCACCTGCACACATCTCCCACCCACCACATATCCCCACACCCACATCTCCCCACCCACACATATATCCCCCTTCCCATCCCATAACCCACCAATAATCATCCACCCACATATCCTCCTCCACCCACTCACCCACAACCACCTAGCCAAACACATATCCCCATCCACACACATCTCCCGCCAACCCATACATCCCGCACGTACCCACATGTAGCGAAACGCCAGTGGCCCATGTCCTTATGTATTCTGTTATTCTTGGTAAACAGGGGGAACCGGCTTTCGGAAGCTCTCAGTTCTTTATTTGCTCAATTCTCCATGAAAGATGGTTCTTTGGGTTATCTTCATACCACAATCTGTACATGGAGCGAGTATATATTTGTCTTTCCTTTCGGGTAGTCCCGAAGGCGCGCCTTGCGTCAAATGTGTACTGGTGCAGCGGCTGGTCAATTGATGGCCGGGCAAACAAGTACCGTTTGCAAGTTGCAACTTGTCAAAGTTAATTAAAGATAACGACAGAAGTGCAACAGACTACTGAGACAATTAAAAGGTCTCCTACTGGTGGTGGAGAAAGGTAACCGTAGGCTGTAATAAAGTTGGTACTTATAAATCTCTATTGTTGTAACGACGGAGAGGATATGGCAAAACAGCAGTCTTGCCATGTTGGTAGGGGGTGACCGTTAGCCGATTTGGCTGCGCGTCTTGTTCTTGGCATAGCCGGGGAAGTGAAACGGAACAATATATCTCCCCAGAGGATTTCATTTGTTCTTGGCGTCAGATGAGCTGTTGCTATCTTTCTGTCTACGGCTTGAATTGGGCATCTGGTCATCTTTCTGTGGAATATCATCATTGGATAGCTATACCAATCTATGATCTATCTTCTTGAGCCAGAAGAGGCTATACACAGGACTATCTCTTTCGTCTGTTACTTGATAGGATGATGTCGGGAAGATAATGGACTTCTCTATCTCATTGAGAGAACCTGCATTCCTCTAAATCTATGTGTTCTGTGAGGCACTACCGGTACCTTGCGGCGACAGCTCAGACAAGAGCAGCGGCCGGGAGGGGTAGTATCTTCTTTCCTAGTCTTGCGGGGAATGGGGAACTACACTGCGTGCCATACAACCCCAATACTATACTATTAGTAAGGGGAGAAACACAAAGCTTACTCGGCGCACCACACCACAAGATCTTGCGGGTGAGAAAGGCATGGTTTGCAAGTGAGAGGGAAGCATGGAAATGATTGTGCCAAATCATAATAAAGGCTTGGTATGAATGTGGAGAGTGTGTCGTGTGGGCAAAAAGACAACAGGACTTCGTCCAGCTGGAAGTCTCCTCAAGCCCGGACGTGGTCAATCCAGGGGCCACCTGACAGGTCAGGCCCAGTCATTCAGGTATTAATTATAGTGTATTTGTGTGATACATGAGTCAGCCCAGTCGCTCAGGTTTTGTTTGTCATCTCCAGGGTCCTCTTCTATGAGAAGTGAATATGTCTTCTAACGGACATTATCACCAGTGCTTCTAGGCTAACGCCAATATGTCCGACGAGGCCAACTCAGGGTTTGGTGTGTTTAACTCTGAGACAGAGACAAGGTGCAGGTCTTGAGGCAAGGACATTTTGCATGACTGGTGCATTGCCGGTTTTTTTCAACAACATACGCCTGAGAGCAGTTGTTGTCTGGAGGGAGCCTAAGAGTGATTTTCTTGCATACTCATTTTATACCAGACATTAAAAGGCACCCATCCATTATCCCTCCACGAACACCTCACCGTATCTGCAACCGTAAAGCTTTTCATAGGTCAGTGAAGACCTGGTGCCGAATTAATTCATGTGGCAATGAACAGAAGTCCTCAACACACCAGTCGCTTGGATTCTACAAAAGCCTGTGGAATCTACAACCAGTTGCTGGAGAAGGAAGGAGATTCTGACATCTTTGGTGAGATATATCTGGACAGATCAGACAGTATCTGAAGCTGGATCTGTGACTGTGGTGACTGGAGGCTCTGTGTCAAAACTTTACCAGTGTAGTGTCTGTGTAGATCTATCTGTTTATCTGCCTTTATGTGTTCCTGTGCTGTTCTTGATTAGGTTAATAAAATTACTTCCAAGTTGTTCTGACGACTGCCATGTTATTTATGTGTCAGCCAGAAGAACACTGCAGGAAATAGGTCCCTAGGTCGAAAGGAAGCGTGACAGTGAGTCCAGGGAAAACGGAGGAGGGTTGGCAGGTAAAGACCTATTCCAGCCAGGGCTATAGAAGATTAATTAAACATTGTGACCGGGCTATTTGGGACCCTCCACGTAGCTTGTTACAATTTCTGGGGGCACGTCGCGGGATATTTGAAATCCTGGTGGAGTTCTGGCTGATTTAGTGATAGGGGACAGATATCCTTGTTTTCTATCAATAGGTTCTGCCTACCGTGCCTGGCTATTGTCTATACTCTTCCTGACACAGACTGACCGACATACGACGTGTTGTGGTCGTGTAATGTAACTTGTTGGGTAATTGTGAGAAAAATTTTATTGGACAATTACCTCGTCCCTTGCCCTCTGAGTTTAAGATGGCATCAGCTGGGTTTAATGTCGCTGACGTACAGGCTACAGGGCGTGAAATGGGTTATGATGGAGCGGAGTTACAGAAATATGTGCAGGAGGTGGAAAGAGACTACAGACAGGCTGTGCGCGAAGCCAAGAGGATTGAGGCGGAGGCTGAGGTTAGGAAGATGGAGGCCGAGCAGGCAGTCAGAGACCATGAGTTCCGTATGAGAGAGCTGGAGCTGAAAGCTCAAACTGCCAAGGAAAGAGACGGTGCAGTGGGAGACACAGTTCTCCCTGACTCAACAACTTCTGGTGGCGGTCCATACCAGGCAATGAAGTTCCCATTGCTCCCGTTCGATGAACACAAAGATAAGATCGACCAGTATCTTCACAGATTTCGGTCGATGGCTTTGGCTATGGGATTGGAACGAGGGAAATGGAACTTGAAACTCTCACAGGGCCTGAGGGGGACCGCGTACGAGGTCTATTCTAGGTTGCCACCTGGTATGGAGAATGACTATGAAGCTCTGGAGAAAGCACTATTGAAAAGGTTCCAGATGACAGCTCATACTTATCGACAACAGTTCAGAAAGTCGAAGAGAGAGCCAGGAGAGATGTTCGCAGCCTACAGTGTCAGACTGAAGTCTTACCTTTTGAAGTGGATGTCATTAGCTGGATTTGCTAACGACTATGAAAGTTTGGAAGAATTGGTGGTCGTGGACCAAATGAAGAGAATGATGCCTAAGCCATTGCAAACCTTCTTGCTTGAAAATGGGGCAGAAAGGTTAGACCTAGTCAACACGTTGGCGGAAAGGTATGTGCTAGCTCATGGGGATAATGGGGAATTGTCACAACCCAATCCCCGACCACCAGACACATGGTCTGGAAAGAAGAAGAACCCTAAAACAGCTCACACTAAGAAGGAGGATCCTTTCGATAAAGTTCCTAGTAAGAAACCCTCTGGTAAGAGTCCACCTGGATCTCCTAAAAGAAAGTGGAGTGAAAAGTGGTGCGCCTATTGCAAATCTCCCACACACAATACGGTTGATTGCCGGCGTAAACAGAAAGACTCTCACTATGCTGCTTGTCTTGTAGAAACCGGGGAAGGGTCTCACAAGGAGGTAGAAGGGAGGGATCTTGGGAACAAAGATTTAGAAAAACCACCAGTAGTAGAAACGGTACTTGTGAACGGTCAACCAGTTGAGTGTCTCTACGACACCGGTCTGCAGTTTGAGGCTGTAATTTCATCACACTTAGTGAGTCCAGAGCAGCTAACCGGAGAATCTATTGAGATTCAAACGGCGACAAAGAGTGCGGTAGCGATGTCTCTTCCAATTGCGAAGGTGGACATCAAATCAAAATATGTTACCGGCACTATACAGGCAGCCGTTCTGCTAGATCCAATCTTCCCAATGATCTTGGGTTGTCGCTACGTCTTTCTAGGGATTCCAACCGAACCCATGTACGTAGGAGCGATGCAAACCAGATCTCAATCGGAGGATGAGCAGACGCCGGCCTTGATCGTGAATCCCTTGCCTGGGGAGTTACGAGCTGCTCAAAGCCAGGATGCTACTTTGCAACCTTGCTTCAACCAGTTGCCAAAAAGTTCTGACCCACCAAGACGGGGTCAGTATTATATGAAGAATCGGTTACTGTACCGGAGAGCCGGAGTGGAGGATCGCCAGCATGGACAGCTGGTAGTTCCTAAGGCTTATCGGGAACAGCTTCTTCATATGGGACACACCATTTCTTTCAGTGGACATATGGGTGTCGGGGCAACTCTCCAGCGCATTTCCTGCCATTACTACTGGCCAGGGATGACTGGAGACGTGCGTAGGTACGTCAAGTCGTGCCCAGAGTGCCAGCGATGTGGCACCAAAACACTGGACAGCTCCGGTAGTCCTGGGAGACATGCCTATTATGAACTCTCCTTTCGAGAGAGTGGCCATCGATCTTGTTGGTCCTCTTCCTAGGACTAGGAAGAGGAATAAGTACATTCTCACGATGGTGGATTGCTGTTCCATGTGGGGTGAGGCGATACCTTTGGCCACAATCGACTCTAAGCGAGTGGCTGATGCACTGATGGAGACCTTTACTAGGTTGGGGTTTCCCAACCAGATCCTAACGGACAATGGGTCTCAGTTCTGTGGTAAGCTGATGGAAGAAGTCTTTCGTATCTTCCAGACTAACCACATTCATACAAGCCCGTATCACCCTCAGTCTAATGGGCAAGTAGAGAGGTTTAATGGTACCTTGATGACCATGCTTCGGAAGCTGGCTCAAGAGAAACCAGACAGATGGGATGAGTATATCTCAGCCGCCTTGTTCGCCTATCGGGAGGTTCCCCATGGGTCGACCGGGTTGCCACCAGCCACTCTACTATTCGGGAGGCCAATCAAGGGTCCCTTAGAAGCCTTATTGAGATGTTGGACAGAGGAGGAAACTTCTGAAGAAGCTGTATCCTCTTATAAATACGTCGAAGAGTTAAAGAAAAAACTCCAGACGGGTTGGGCTTTGGCAGCTCAGAATCTGAGGGCGGCCAGGAAGAGACACGCGGCCTACTACAATAGAAGGACGAAAGATAGGTCTCTTAAGGTGGGGGATCGGGTTCTGTTGTTACTTCCAGTAGGTTCCAATAAACTCGAGATTGGTTGGCAGGGGCCTTTCCCGGTGGAAAGGGTTGTGTCCCGCACCAACTATGCCATCCGGATCAGGGGGAAATCCAAAATCTTCCACATTAACCTTCTCAAAAAGTTTGAAGAACGATCTGATGGTACTTCTCTCCCACTCATGACTATGGCGGTCGCGATGGAAACTGAATCGGGCGAAGACGCGGATCGGGGTTATCCATTACACCCTGGGGAAACCTATAGGGATGTCCATATAAATCCTGATCTGTCGGCTGAAGAAACAGACCGTGTCATCCGGTTGTTAGAGTCCCATCAGCAAATTCTTACCGATCGGCCAGGGCGGACAGGGTTGGTCGAGTTTGATATGACTCTGACTACCCAAGACCCAGTTCGCCAGAAAATATATCCAGTACCCTTTTCGAAAGAGAAGGCCCTGGAAACTGAAATCCAGAAGCTTCTGGACGATGACATCATCACTCCTTCGACTTCTCCTTATAATGCCGGGGTTGTCTTGTTGAGGAAGCCAAGCGGGGAGCACCGCTTATGTATTGATTACAGGCATTTAAACAGTTGTACGACATTCCAAGTTGAGCCGTTACCAAACACAAATCAACTGTTTGCCAGATTAAATAGGGCAAAGTACTTCTCAAAAATTGATTTAAGCCGGGGATATTATCAGATCCCTGTGAAACCTGAGGTTCGGCCAATGCTCGCTTTCAGTACTCCGAGCGGCCATTACGAATTTAAGGTGATGCCTTTTGGGCTGAGCAATGCGCCCAGTGTGTTCACACGCATGATGAGAAAGTTATTAGACCCTTTAAGGGATCCTTCTGTTGTCTCGTTTATGGATGATATTCTCATCGCGTCTGACAATATGAAAGATCACCTGAAATCCTTGGAAAAGATCTTCATAAGATTGAAAGAGGAGGGGTTAACCGCCCGTCCAGCCAAATGCATGATTGGCTATCAATCCTTGGAATTTCTGGGACACACTATTACCCCAGGGGGACTGGTACCGGAAGAAAAGAATATTGAGAAGGTCCGTCTCGCACCCCGTCCTAAATCCAAAAAAGATGTTAGGTCTTTCTTGTCTTTGTGTGGGTTTTACCAGAAATTCATTCCGAGGTTCAACGAAATTGCGGCGCCGTTAACTGAGACCCTGAAGAAAGGATCACCAGATCTTATAGTCTGGACCCCGAGCTGTGAAGAAGCTTATGGGAAGCTGAAACAGGCTTTGGTGGATAGGCCAGTCCTGCAACTCCCAAATTTGGAGAAAACGTTTGTTCTGAGAACCGACGCGAGTAACATAGGGATTGGGGCAACTCTGTTGCAGGAAGGGCGAGATAATCCTTCGGTGCTGTGTCCGGTGGCATATGCCAGTCGAAAACTGTTACCCGCCGAACGGAATTACTCCACCGTCGAACGGGAATGTCTAGCTCTAGTGTGGGCGGTACAGAAATTTCAACCTTATCTGTATGGAGTCCAGTTTAAAGTACAATCCGACCATCAACCTCTGACGTTCTTGGCAACTTCTAAGAAACTGAACGCGAGGTTAATGAGATGGTCATTGCTCCTACAACCGTATCAGTTCACGGTCGAATACATCCCCGGAAGGGAGAATGTGGGAGCAGATTTCCTATCACGGCATCCTATGGTTGAATGTGAGGGTGGGGTCATTCGAACAGAACCACTGACAGTAGAAAGTCGTAGGGTTCGACTTTCTTAAGAGGGGGCCTATGTAGCGAAACGCCAGTGGCCCATGTCCTTATGTATTCTGTTATTCTTGGTAAACAGGGGGAACCGGCTTTCGGAAGCTCTCAGTTCTTTATTTGCTCAATTCTCCATGAAAGATGGTTCTTTGGGTTATCTTCATACCACAATCTGTACATGGAGCGAGTATATATTTGTCTTTCCTTTCGGGTAGTCCCGAAGGCGCGCCTTGCGTCAAATGTGTACTGGTGCAGCGGCTGGTCAATTGATGGCCGGGCAAACAAGTACCGTTTGCAAGTTGCAACTTGTCAAAGTTAATTAAAGATAACGACAGAAGTGCAACAGACTACTGAGACAATTAAAAGGTCTCCTACTGGTGGTGGAGAAAGGTAACCGTAGGCTGTAATAAAGTTGGTACTTATAAATCTCTATTGTTGTAACGACGGAGAGGATATGGCAAAACAGCAGTCTTGCCATGTTGGTAGGGGGTGACCGTTAGCCGATTTGGCTGCGCGTCTTGTTCTTGGCATAGCCGGGGAAGTGAAACGGAACAATATATCTCCCCAGAGGATTTCATTTGTTCTTGGCGTCAGATGAGCTGTTGCTATCTTTCTGTCTACGGCTTGAATTGGGCATCTGGTCATCTTTCTGTGGAATATCATCATTGGATAGCTATACCAATCTATGATCTATCTTCTTGAGCCAGAAGAGGCTATACACAGGACTATCTCTTTCGTCTGTTACTTGATAGGATGATGTCGGGAAGATAATGGACTTCTCTATCTCATTGAGAGAACCTGCATTCCTCTAAATCTATGTGTTCTGTGAGGCACTACCGGTACCTTGCGGCGACAGCTCAGACAAGAGCAGCGGCCGGGAGGGGTAGTATCTTCTTTCCTAGTCTTGCGGGGAATGGGGAACTACACTGCGTGCCATACAACCCCAATACTATACTATTAGTTAAGGGGGAGAAACACAAAGCTTACTCGGCGCACCACACCACAAGATCTTGCGGGTGAGAAAGGCATGGTTTGCAAGTGAGAGGGAAGCATGGAAATGATTGTGCCAAATCATAATAAAGGCTTGGTATGAATGTGGAGAGTGTGTCGTGTGGGCAAAAAGACAACAGGACTTCGTCCAGCTGGAAGTCTCCTCAAGCCCGGACGTGGTCAATCCAGGGGCCACCTGACAGGTCAGGCCCAGTCATTCAGGTATTAATTATAGTGTATTTGTGTGATACATGAGTCAGCCCAGTCGCTCAGGTTTTGTTTGTCATCTCCAGGGTCCTCTTCTATGAGAAGTGAATATGTCTTCTAACGGACATTATCACCAGTGCTTCTAGGCTAACGCCAATATGTCCGACGAGGCCAACTCAAGGTTTGGTGTGTTTAACTCTGAAACAGAGGACAAGGTGCAGGTCTTGAGGCAAGGACATTTTGCATGACTGGTGCATTGCCGGTTTTTTTCAACAACATACGCCTGAGAGCAGTTGTTGTCTGGAGGGAGCCTAAGAGTGATTTTCTTGCATACTCATTTTATACCAGACATTAAAAGGCACCCATCCATTATCCCTCCACGAACACCTCACCGTATCTGCAACCGTAAAGCTTTTCATAGGTCAGTGAAGACCTGGTGCCGAATTAATTCATGTGGCAATGAACAGAAGTCCTCAACACACCAGTCGCTTGGATTCTACAAAAGCCTGTGGAATCTACAACCAGTTGCTGGAGAAGGAAGGAGATTCTGACATCTTTGGTGAGATATATCTGGACAGATCAGACAGTATCTGAAGCTGGATCTGTGACTGTGGTGACTGGAGGCTCTGTGTCAAAACTTTACCAGTGTAGTGTCTGTGTAGATCTATCTGTTTATCTGCCTTTATGTGTTCCTGTGCTGTTCTTGATTAGGTTAATAAAATTACTTCCAAGTTGTTCTGACGACTGCCATGTTATTTATGGGTCAGCCAGAAGAACACTGCAGGAAATAGGTCCCTAGGTCGAAAGGAAGCGTGACAGTGAGTCCAGGGAAAACGGAGGAGGGTTGGCAGGTAAAGACCTATTCCAGCCAGGGCTATAGAAGATTAATTAAACATTGTGACCGGGCTATTTGGGACCCTCCACGTAGCTTGTTACACCACACACCAATCCCCCCACCCACCCACACAATCCCATCCCGCCCACCCACATATCCTGAGCCCGCCCACACACATCACGAATCCACCCACACACACACACATCACCCCATCCCCCATTATGATCAAACTCCCACACTTTACACACACATACAGTGACGATTGTTGTGAGCATTGTCGCAACATTGTAAAGAAAATGGAGCAAAATTGTACATCTCTCTCTCTCTCTCTCTCTCTCTCTCTCTCTCTCTCTCTCTCTCTCTCTCTCTCTCTCTCTCTCTCTCTCTCTCTGCCAATCAAAGAAGTTCGAGTCAAAAATCAACATAAATCCCCATGGGTCACTAGAGAAGTGCTGGAAATCATAAGAGAGCGAGATACAGCACACAAAAATAAAGACTTCATCAATTACCGCAGACTAAGGAATAAAGTTAAATATGAAATCCATAGGATAAAGAAAAATCATTTCAAAAATTTGATTGTAGATAATTCAAACAGTACAAATATATGGAAGGCTATTAACTTGCTAACCAATAAGAAACGCCCTACAGAATCAGCAATACCAAATTCTATAACATGCGATGAATTCAGTTGGTTCTTTCAATCAGAAATAGAGAATCTAAAGTCTTCAATACCAGACTCATCGTGTAATTTAAGTTCACTGGCATCATTCTGTGAGGAGAAGTGCGCCAGAAATATTCCCGCTGAGATTCCTTTAATAGTCTGTTGCAGACGTTTATAAATATCTCTTGAACCTCAAATCAACAAACTCACACGGCCTAGATGGTATCAGTAATAGAATTCTTCGTTGTGCTGCACCAGTCATAGGCGAGTCCTTAACGTTCATATATAACCAGTGCCTGGCCAAAAACTACTTTCCATCTGCATTTAAAATTGCTAAAGTGTTTCCGCTCAATCGATAATAGCGTTTTGGGTAATTATAGACCTATTTCCTTACTATCGTCGCTATCAAAACCACTAGAAAAACACATTCATAAAATAACGTTACACCATTTAATTAACAATGATCTAATAATTAACAGTCAATCTGGGTTTCGACCTAAATATTCTTGCCATAGTGCTCTAACAAAAATGACCGATAACTGGCACTTAAACATCAACAACGGTAGAATTTGTGGAGCGGTGTTTGTAGACTTTAAAAAAGCTTTTGATATGGTAGATCACGATATTTTAATTAGAAAACTAAAGCAAATGAAGACAAGCACCAACATGGTGAACATAATTACGTCATTTCTATCCGACAGGCAACAAGTCGTGTCCTTCAACAACTGTCTATCAAGACCCACACAGCTTAATATTGGTGTGCCTCAGGGCTCAATACTAGGTCCGCTGCTTTTTGCAGTTTATATTAATGATCTTCCTTTATATATCAATACAACTTGTGATCTATTCGCAGACGACTGTACTATATATACTAGTCAAGAAAACCGTAGTGAATTAGAGAATTCTTTACAAAAGGAACTTGATAAGTCTTACTAGATGGAGCAATGAAAACCGCATGCAAATTAACATCGACAAAACCAAATCCATGCTAATAACGACCAGACAAAAACTACAGACACTAGCCATAACTGGATCACCGCTCGAACTCCGCATGGGCACGTTACCTATAGTTAATGTGACTGAACATAAAACACTAGGGCTTTTAATAGACAGCCATTTGAACTGGAGCTCTCATGTTCACGCTCTTACCAAGAAAATAGCACAAAAAGTTTACCAACTTGCTAAAATTCAGCACTTCCTGGACGAAAGCACACGAAAAATATTCTATACATGCTTTATCCAATCACATCTCGATTACTGTTCCACAGTTTGGGATGGTTGCCCTAAATCTAATTTAAAACGACTATGTTCTCTACAAAACCGCGCTATTCGTCTGGTTTCTGACATAAAGCACGTTGAAAGTAATAATGTGTACAGTCATCTAAGACTTCTACCACTACAAAAGCGCTTCCTTTTCAACAAAGCCAAATTAGTGAATAAAATTATATCTCAAAATACCCCAGAGTATCTTCTGCCGCTGATTCAATCTAATGCAATGAACAGCAAGCGCCTAAATTTGTTACATGTCTCAAAGCCTAGATTGGACCTATACAAAACATGTTTCGCCTATTCTGGTGCTCACTTATGGAATGATCTGCCTCCAGATCTGAAAACTCCAATGAGTCCCTACACATTTAACCGAAAACTCTTTCAATACTTAATCCATACCGACTATATGCCACCATAATTCATTTACTGGTATAATTGTTCAGTATAATTGTTCATTATAATTGTTTAACTATAATTGTTCACTATATATGTGTGTGCGTGTGGGAGCGAGAGAGAGAGAGAGAGAGAGAGAGAGAGAGAGAGAGAGAGAGAGAGAGAGAGAGAGAGAGAGAGTGGGTGTCAGTGAGAGGGAGAGAGTGAATGCGTGTGTGCGCACGTGCATGCGTGTGTGTGGAGAGAGTGATTGAGCGAGAAATGGTGGGGGAATGTGTCAGTGCATGCATTCGTACGTGTATGTGTGAGAGTGAGTGAGGAAGTGTATGCGTGCGTGCATGCGTTCATGTGTATGTGTATGTGTATGTGTGAGAGAGTGTGATTGAGAGAGTGAGTGGTGTGTGAAGGATTGTGTGTTAGAGAGTGAGACAGTGGGAGAGTTGATGTGTTAGTGTGTGTGTGTGTGTGTGTGAGCGCGCGCATGCGTGTGAGTGTGTGTATATGAAAGAATACAGAGAGAGAGAGAGAGAGAGAGAGAGAGAGAGAGAGCTGAGCAGATGCATGTCATGTAACACGCATGTTATGTAACACGCGAATCCATATGTTTGTGTATTCTCATCTGTCATATTATCAGTTAAATACCATTTGATTTTATCATGCATAATATAAACTCATGTTCATTACTATAGTTTGAGTGAGTGAGTCAGTGAGTGTGAATGAGAGACAGAACGAGTGAGCGTGAGAGTGAATGAGTGAGCGGGAGAGTGAATGAGTGAGCGTGAGAGTGAATGAGCGGGAGAGTGAATGCGTGAGAGTGAATGAATGAGCGGAAGAGTGAATGTGTGAGCGTGAGAGTGAATGTGTGTGTGTGTGTGTGTGTGTGTGTGTGAGAGAGAGAGAGAGAGAGAGAGAGAGAGAGAGAGAGAGAGAGAGAGAGAGCATCACTATTTTTACGTCACATACATTTTATGTACACATTTTTCTCAATGTTTAACATTTTTATGAGACTGCTCATGACAAGTGTCAGTGTATGTGTGTGAGTAAAGTGTGGGAGTTTGTTCATACTAGTTTCAATACTAACGTGAGACATTTTGTATGTGTCTAGATGTGAGGAAGTGTGAGTGTATGTGGAGGATGTGTGTGAGTGTGGGGATATGTGTGGGTGGGGGTGTGTGGGTGGGGGTATGCATTTGGATGGGTTGGGGTGTGTGGGGATTGGTGGGTAGTGGTATTTGTGGGTGTTGGTGGGATGTGTGGATGGATGTGTGGGGGTGAAAGTACGGGTGTTGGAATGGGTGTGGGGGATGTGTGTATGGGTGGAGGATATGTGTATGGGACGGATGCAGGGGATGTGTGTTTATGTGGGTGGAGATGTGTGGATGGTTTGAGGAAGTATGTGTGGGAGGCGGGGTTGTGTGGGTAGGGGATTGTGTTGGGTGGATTTGGGATGGAAGGGCGGGATGGGGAGAAGTGTATGGTGTGTGGGTTTGAGATATGTGTGCGGTGTGTTGGTGGGGGATGTGTGAATGATGTGTGGGTGGAGGGTATGTTTGTGGTGGTATGGGTGGAGGATAGTGTGTGGTGTAGGGGATGTGTGTGATGGGTGTGGGGAATGTGCGTATGGGTGGGGTATATGTGTGGGTGAGCAGGGGATTGTGGTGGTTGGGGGAAGTATGTGGGGGAGTGTGTGTGGGAGATGTGTGTATGTGGATGGGGAATGTGTGGGTGGGGTGTGTGAGTGGCTTAGGGATGTGTAGGTGGGTGAGGGAGTTGTATGTGTCGGGGTGGGATGTGTGAGTGGGTGGAGGATGTGTGTGGGGGTAGGGGTATTGTGATCGAGAGATGTTTGGTTGGGAGTGGGTTGGTGGGGGTGTGTGGGTGCGTAGTGGAGGATGTGTGAGTGAGTGTGTGTTGGTGGACGGGTAGGGAATGCGTGTGTGGGTGGGGAGAGGTGTGTGGTGTGTTGGTTGGTGATATTGTGTGGGTGAGGTATGTGTGTGTGGGTGGGGGATTTTTGTGGTGTGTGAGTGGGGGTATGTGGGGTGGATGGGTAAGGGTATCTGTGTGGGTGTGGGTGGGATTATTTTGTGGTATCTGGGTGGGGGATATGTGTGTGGTGTGTAAGTGGGGATGTGTTGGTGAGGGATATGTGTGTGTGTGGTGCGTGGGTTGGGAATAGTGCGTGGTAGGAGGTGTATGTGATGTGCGGGTGGGGGATTGTGTGGTGGGGGATTAGGTTAAGGCATGTGTGGGTGGGTGGAAGTTGTATGTGTGGGTGGTGGTGTGTGTGTGAGTGGATTGGGGATGTATGGGTGGTTAGGGAGATGTGTGTGTGTGTGGGGGGGGGGGGGTAGGGACATGTCAGTTGGTGGGGATGTGTGTGTATGGTTTGGGGATGTGTGAGTGGATGTGCGATGTGTGGGTTGGTGGGGGATTGTGTGTGTGGGTGGGGAATATGTTGTCGATGGAGATGTGGCTGGGGGAAAGGGTGGTTTGGGTGTGGGTGGGGAGAGGATGTGTGGGGTAGAATGTGGATGGGCGTGGGATGTGTGGGTTGGTGGGGGAATGTTTGTGGGTGGCGAGTGTGTTTTGGTTGGGGGATCAGGTGAGGGCAGTGTGTGTGGGTGGGGGATGTGCGGGAGGGGGATGGGTCGGTTGGTGGGGTATGTATGTGTCCCTTGGTGTGCGTGTGTGTCGGTAGGTGGGGGTGTGTATGTGTCCCTTGGTGCGCATGTGTGTGGGTAGGTGGGGGTGTTGTGTGGGTGGGGTGATGTATGGATAGGTGGGAGATGGGCTTCATACCATGGTAATTAGCCTTGTTTATGTTTACAACATTCATTTCACAATGTTTATTTTTCTTCCTATACAAATGTATAATGCTCTTGATGAACGAAAGACGAGTGATTGGAAGGGCCGAATGTAAGACGGGCCTGCGCGCCCAATTTGTGACCCTAATAAAGTTGATTTGATTTGATTTGATTTTGATTTCTCTCTCGCTCTCTCTCTCTCTCTCGCTCTCTATCTCTCTCTTTTCTTACACACACACACTCGCACTCCCTTACTCACTCACACTCACTAACTCTTCTTCACTCTACAGTAGTGTGCATGCGATTGTATTATACATTATAAAATCCAGTGGCATACAAAATGATACCTCGTAATATGAAAGATGAGAATACATAAAAAATATGGAATAGCATGTTACATGACATGCGTGCGCTCAGCTCTCTCTCTCTCTCTCTCTCTCTCTCTCTCTCTCTCTCTCTCTCTCTCTCTCTCTCTCTCTCTCTCTCTCTCTCTCTCTCTCTCTCTTAGACATACACACACTCTCACACCTATTCACTCTCTCTCACTCATACTCACTAACTCTCTCACTCACTCTACAGTAATTTACATGTGTTCATTCTACGCATGTTAAAATCAAGTGGCATTCAAAATGATAATATGAAAATGAGAATACACAAAAAATATGGTATAGCACGTTAGGTGACATGCGTGCGCTACAACTCTCTCTCTCTCTCTCTCTCTCTCTCTCTCTCTCTCTCTCTCTCTCTCTCTCTCTCTGTCTCTCTGTCTCTCTCTCTCTCTCTTCTCTCTCACACACACTACACACACACACCCACAAACAACATACACACGCAAATATACACATATACCCACGCACATACACACACCTACACACATCCACACCCGCATACACATACTTGCGCATACGTACTCACATAACACATGAATACACAATCCCTCGCATACACTGCATGCATGCACACTTACACACACACAAACATATTCACATACATACACGAGAACACACACATACATACACACAACACATACATATAAACACGTATAAACACACATGAACGCATAATACACCTGCCTCACATAATCACTAAAACTAATATGAATAAACTCCCACACTTTTCAGACGTACACACTGTCGACTATCGTGAGCATCCTCACAAGAACATTCAAAATTGGAAAAAAATGGGAAAATATGGAAAATGGTGATGAAAATATGGTATAAATTGTGTAACGCAAAAATAAAATAGTGGTCCAGTCCAGTAAGATAATTCCTGGAATGGACATAAACATGATGAAATAAGCAGTGCATGTTAAATTCAATTGGCAGTAACAATGCTAATATGAAAGATGAGGATACAGAAAAAAAATATGGCATAATGATATGCTTGCGCTCATCTCTCTCTCTCTCTCTCTCTCTCTCTCTCTCTCTCTCTCTCTCTCTCTCTCTCTCTCTCTCTCTCTCCTCTCTCTCTCCTCTCTCTCTATTTTTCTTTCACGCACACTAGCACACTATCTCTCATTGTCTCATTTCTCTCCCTCACTCCCACTCACTATCTCTCTCATGCTTATACGCACTCACTCTCACACTCGCCCTCACTTACACACACACACACACACACATACTAACATATTCACTCTCATTCAATCTCTCACTCACTCTACCCACTCTCTCTCTCTCTCTCTCTCTCTCTCTCTCTCTCACTCACACGCACTCGTTCACTCTCTAAACCACACTAAATCACTCTCTTATTCGCACACACAGACAAGCAAACAGACACACACACTCACTCACTCTCTCTCGTTCACTTGCTCATGCACTCTCTCACTCACCCACTCTCTCTCTCTTACACACTCACTCGCTCTCGCACTCACTCACGCACATACACGCATACAGACAAATTCTCTCTCACTTACTCACGCTCCTTTACTCACTCACTCACTCGCTGACTCTCTAACTCACACTCACTCAATTTCCCACTCTATCACACAGACAGGCAGACACACAAGACACCCACTCTCTCAGTTCACTCATTCTCTCACTCAATCTCTCAAACATACGTCCATTCTCACTCACTCGCTTTTACACTCGCTCAGGCACTTGGGCATGCATACTCTCTCACTCTCTCTGTGTCTCGTACTAATTCTCCCACTCACAATCTTTCTCACTCACTCTCTCACCCACTCTCTCACTCACTCACACACAGTGAAGAATGATAGTGAAAAAATGATACCAGTAGGTGACTTATGGAGGCATATAGTCGGTATGAAGTAGGTATTGAAAGAGTTTTCGGTTGAATGTGTAGGGTCACATTAGAGTTTTCAGATCTGATGGAAGGCTATTCCACAAGTGAGCACCAGAATACGCGAAACAAGTTTTGTATAAGTCCAATATAGGCTTAGGAACCTGTAATAAATTTAAGCACTTACTGTTCATTGCATTAGATTGAATTAACGGTAGAAGATACTCTGGGGTATTTTCAGATATAATTTTATTCACTAATTTGGCTTTGTTAAAAAGGAAGCGCTTTCGAAGTGGTAGAAGTCTTAGATGGCTGTATAATTTATTACTTTCAACGTGCTTTATGCTAGAAACTAGACGTATAGCGCGGTTTTGAAGCGAACACAGTCGTTTCAAATTAGATTTAGGGCAACCATCCCAGACTGTGGAACAATAATCGAGAGGTGATTGGATATAGGATGCATAGAATATTTTTCGTGTGCTTTCATCCAAAAAGTGCTGAATTTTAGCAAGTTGGTAAACTTTTTGTGCTATTCTCTTGGTAAGGACGTGAACATGAGAGCTCCAGTTTAAATGTCTGTCAATTAAAAGACCTAATGTTTTATGTTCATTTACATTAATTATAGGTAACGTGTCCACGTGAAGCTCGAGCGGTGTCCCAGTTATGGCTAGGGTCTGTAGTTTTTGTCTGGTCGTTATTAGCATGGATTTGGTTTTGTCGATGTTAATTAACATGCGGTTTTCATTGCTCCATCTACTAAGGTTGTCAAGTTCGTTTTGTAAAGAGCTCTCTAAGTCACTAAGGCTCTCTTGACTAGTGTATATAGTGCAGTCGTCCGCAAATAGGTCACACGAAGTATTGAGGTATAAAGGAAGATCGTTAATATACACTGCAAAAAGCAGCGGACCTAGTATTGAGCCCTGAGGCACACCAATATTAAGTTGTGTGGGTCTTGATAGACAGTTATTGAAGGACACTACTTGTTGTCTGTCAGATAAAAATGACGTAATTAGGTTCACCATATTGGTGCTAGTCTTCATTTGTTTTAATTTTCTAATTAAAATATCATGATCTACCATATCAAAGGCTTTTTTAAAGTCTACAAATACTGCTCCACAAATGTTGCCATTGTTGATACAAAGATGCCAGTTATCGGTCATTTTTGTAAGGGCACTATGGCAAGAATATTTAGGTCGAAACCCAGATTGACTGTCAATTATTAGATCGTTGTTAATTAAATGATGTAGTGTTATTTTATGTATGTGTTTTTCTAATGGCTTTGATAGCGACGATAGTAAGGAAATAGGTCTATAATTACCCAAGACGCTATTATCAGTTGAGCCATTTTTAAGTAGAGGATAAACTTTAGCAACTTTAAAGGCAGATGGAAAGTAGTTTTTGAACAGGCACTGGTTATATATGAACGTTAAGGACTCACTAATAATTGGTGCAGCTACCCGAAGAATTCTAGTACTGATACCATCTAGGCCTTCTGAATTTGTTGCTTTGAGATTTGAGTGATATTTATATACTTCTGCAACAGACATCAAGGGAACCTCAGGGGGAATATTTCTAGAGCACTTCCCTTCACAGAATGATGACACTGAACTTTAATTACATACTGAGTCTGGTATTGAGGACTTTAGATTCTCTATTTCTGATTGAAAGAAGTAACTGAAATCCTCGCATGTTATAGTGTTTGGTATTGCTGACTCTGAAGAGTGTTTCTTGTTGGTTAGCGAATTAATAGCCTTCCATATATTTGTGTTATTTGATTTATCTACAATCACATTTTTGAAATGATCTTTCTTTATCCTACGAATTTCATATTTAACTTTATTTCTTAGTCTGCGGTAATTGATAAAATCTTTATTTTTGTTTGCTGCATCTCGTTCTCTCATGATTTCGAGAACTTCGCTAGTGACCCAAGGAGATTTATGTTGATTCTTGACTCGAACTTCTTTGACTTGCACATGTTTATCAAATACAATGTAGACTGTCTTTTCCAGTAAGCTAGTGCATCATCCGGATCAGGAAGTTGGTAAACATGTTCAAGGGCTGCATTTTTTAAGTCGTCTAAAAATAAATTTTGGTTGAGAGATTTAAAATTTCTAAATTTGATGCTTAAATGTTTATTTTTAGGAGTTTTGAACCCAATTTTCGACCATGTACAACATATTGGGTAATGGTCACTAACTGCACTAATAGGAACAGAACATTCGATGGTATTAACTGGACAAGTAACATATATATGATCAATTATAGTTGAGGAGGTGTCTGTAACTCTTGTGGGACGATTTATTAGTTGTTTGAAATTGTAAGATAGAATGATATCATCCCATGCCTGGTTGGATTTAGTAATATCTATGTTAAAGTCACCTAATATCATGACTTCTCTACCTGCTGTAAACACCCTATCCATCATTGTAGTGAAACAATCATACCAACTATACCCAGCACAAGGATTCCGATATAGGTATCCAATGAGAAACGGTTGCTGGCTGACTGGCTTCACCTCTAACCAAACACATTCTATCTCTTCTGTTTCGAGATCACTTCTACTGGAACAGTTGAGAGAAATAGAAATGTATACAGCAATACCTGTCTCTAATTTTTGATTTGCGTCTCTTCGAATTACTTTAAACCCCTTAATAGAGATTTCAGAGTTGGTTATTTTGTCGGTGAGACGACTTTCTGTGATTCCAAACACATGGAACTGTTTGCACAGTATTACTGAAAGCTCAGGTAATTTATTGAGCAAATGATAGATGTTGAGATGGCCTATATGTAGACCATCTTTGTTGAGCCACTGATCGTGATTGGCGAACATTACACAATGAAAAGATGATGTCGCTTGTGGTAGAAACATTTCAGAGTTTTTGAAACTGTATTTAGTAGTAGTTAAGGCTATTAGAGGGGGTAGGAAAATGTCTGTGCTGGAGTGACATCATGAAAGCTTGGTGCAGGGCTGAAGGATTGTATTGCATTAGCAGTTGAAGTTGACGGTTCCACTGATAGAAGTGTAGATTACCGTCCAACGAGGTGCCACTGCTATGAGAGCTACTGGAAGTGCCTACATTGGAAGCAGGCATCGGGGGCACCGCAACATTGTTTAATGGTGTCCCCTTTGACATGATAGGGGGAGACTGTTTTATGGGCAAGGGAGGAAACAAAGCACCATAGTCAGCAACATTGGGGTTGGAGCATGGGTTGCTATTTACGGCATTGTATTCCTGGGGAATAGGCAAGGGTGGTGTGGGCAGAGGTTGAGTGTTTTCTGAACACTGAGAGGTGGCTACAGCCGGAGGTGAAGATCGGTTTACTCCTGTAACTGGTTCTGGATATTTTATATTCTTCGCTAGTATGCTAGTTCCTAGTTTGGAACAATGCAGTTGATCCCTATACAGTATTTTCTTTTGAGCCCCGGACGGTGATGTGAAATACGGGGTATTATTAATGAAAGCCATGTTAGTTTCTTTACATAATTTATATAGAGTCAGATTGCCAGCATCGGCAGTACGGTGCTGTTTATGATTTTATTGTTTATAATATCATTGACACCAATATGGACTGTTGTTCTTCTAATTCTGTCGTTCAACTTGAATTTCCGCAGTGTAGAGGTCAGTCTGTCAATGTCAGCTCCTGGTAGCGGGTAGATCGATGTTGTTTCGCTGTCAGAAGATGACATTCGGATTCCCTTGAGCAGAGAGTCTCCAATGACGACATGAGTTGCACTGTCATCTATTGTTATTTCACGCTGTTGACGTGTCCGTTTGATTTCTTGCCACTGATCGCTGTCGTCTTTCATGTGTTCTTGTTTATTATAGTCGTTGCTTGTTTGGGCTGGTTGTTGATGCTCAGTAGTGGTAGCTGCTGAGCTCTGTAATTCCTGGTCTGCTGCTGGAGAGTCTACACTTAAGGCCTGGAACCTATTGCTGATCCGCACATCAATGGGGTAGATGGATGGTGCACGTTCTACAGGTTTAGTAGTGTTGCAGCCTGTGGAAACTAACTGTATGTCATTTTGCGACGAACATCCACTGGTCATACACGCCTCTGCAGCACTATGGATACTTCCTGTTTGTGCATTTTTATCAAATAACTGTGCACTCTTTAGTTTTAAGGCATGGATTGTTGTTTTAAAGGTGTCCTTCTCTTCTCTAAGGAGGCGGATTTCTTTTTGAAGGTGAACGTTTTCTTCTTTAAACACGGCAATGATATATTAGTTGTGTTGTTGGAAAAAAAGTTTTTTAGCCTCTCCTCCAAAGCCTGGATGAGTTCGCGACAGGCATTGTGGTTGTGCGGTCCGGCTGAGGAAAGAGTGATTAAAGGTGATGTGTTAGTCTGATCAGATTGGGCTAGTGAACTGTATGGTCGTCCAGCTTGATCTTGAGATCAGTGTCTGCAGAGAGAGAGAGAGAGAGAGAGAGAGAGAGAGAGAGAGAGAGAGAGAGAGAGAGAGAGAGAGAGAGAGAGAGAGAGAGAGAGAGAGAGAGAGAGAGAGAGAAAGGGTGGGTGGCTGAGTGGCTGGGTGTGGCGGGAGTGTAATGTTATGGGCAAAATTTAAATCAGCATGTTGCTTTGTCTGTTGAATTTCATTTTGATCGGTATCTATTGTTGTCTACGCAATGGCATCTTATGCTCAGAAAGAATACATGTTTCAAAAGTTAGTTGCACGTGGATGTCCCCTTCTGACGCGAGTAGCCAGTTCTATTTATAATGTTACTGCTATTTTCATCGCTGTTTCTATCCATCCATGCTGTTCTAATCCTTCAACGTCTTTGCAGCTTCCACTACATATCCTACTTTCAGTAAATTGTCCATGATTCGCTTCCGTAACCAGAACTAAGCCAATAAGAACAATTGTCCTCAACTCGATTGACACAGGTATACCTGAGAATATGTTCATGAGATTTAATGTGACTGAAACATGTAATGTATCTTTCGTATTTGCTCAAAGAGCCCTCGTGTGGTTCCTAGCTTGTGCGTGAAGTGTGACATCAGATCAAGAGATTTAATTTCTGGTAGTGCCGGCTGCGCTCTCCTTCAAATGATGATGGACACTTTAGCAGCAACACAAAACTGGCCCCGAGTACACCATGACACCTGAACTGACCTCTCAAAGAGATAAGGAAGGAACGAAATCTGGTGCAGTCTAGAAAGAATTACTTAATACTCGTCATTGTAACAGTCTGCTAACTTGACCTTCTTACTCTTATCTTGGATTTCGGTGACATAGTCACGTGATCTGTATCTTAAAGACCAGGTGGTTTTCTTTCCTTTTAACTGTGAACATAGAATCAGCTGAAACACCGCGCTCTCTGTGGAAAAACGTGTCTTTTTCTTTTTTTCTGACCACACGATTTCATGACAATTCAGAATTCTGTCCCAGTTACACCCAGACGATGCTGAGTATAAATAACAGCTACTGACCAGGGTCTGTACATTTCACCAGAGACCTTGGTCCATCTTGTTCCATTGCAGCTCCACTAAAGCCACCTCTACACCAGAGAAACTCCGTCATGAAGACACTTTTAGTCTTGCTCGTGTCGTGTGTTGCCCTGGGATTGTCCCAACGTAAGTTGTTATTTGGTGTTTGTTTGGTTATTTGTTTCTTTCTTTGTTTATTTATTTCATTAGGACGTCTGTACATCTGTATTGTGTGTCGCCAGTTGTTTATTCGTCCCGAGTTGAAGAATACAGACTAATACAGACTGTTGCCAAAGAAGTCCCTACTTAGCTTTCATGCTAGAATGTTTACTCCTACAACCCTTAGCTTTGCGAGGATTCAGACATGTCCCAAGTCGCAAGGTCAATATTCTGACCATCGGCAACCTGTAGCTGTAAATCTGTGTAACGGCGGTAGCGTAGTTTCTAGACCCTAACCTGTGCGTGGTCATGAATAACAATCCCCATCGACGAGGATGATTAAAATGGACCTGAGCTTCTAAATCTATCCTGGAAAGTAAATGCGGTCAGGAAATTACTGACCGCATCACACGTCGAATGTCGGCTGGGTTATAGAGATATTGGTCTAGCACCAAATAGCCCACATGCCATAATGTGTATGAAAGGGTCCATAAATCTATGTGTGTCGTTTATACCCGAATCACATACAACTGTTCACGCATGGGTTCTCATTCACCGGATTTATAACTAGAAATAATCTTATATTGATGGAACATTAGCTATTTATACACATAGCTACTGCTCGATACTTCTTCTTCTTCCTCTTCTTCTTCTTCCTCTTCCTTTTCTTCTTCTTCTTCTTCTTCTTCTTCTTCTTCTTCTTCTTCTTCTTCTTCTTCTTCTTCTTCTTCCTCTTTCTTCTTCTTCTTCTTCTTCTTCTTCCTCTTTCTTCTTCTTCTTCTTCTTCTTCTTCTTCTTCTTCTTCTTCTTCTTCTTCTTCTTCTTCTTCTTCTTCTTCTTCTTCTTCTTCTTCTTCTTCTTCTTCTTCTTCTTCTTCTTCTTCTTCTTCTTCTTCTTCTTCTTCTTCTTCTTCTTCTTCTTCTTCCGGCTTCTACTACTACTTCTTCTTTAACTTGTCCGTTCTTGAAGGTTCTGGATTTTGCGGAGATGTGGTTTTATAGAAATCATGAGGACATCGTGAACCCAAAGAAAGATCACTGAAGATATCTTGAAAGCGGTTACATCACGAAGAGAATTTGTTACTGACCTATCGCGGGGAAGGGAAGGCTGGAATATATGATTACAACTGGAAAGTTGGAGGGGGGAAAAACACATGGGGGGGGGGGGGGGGGGGGCAAGGGAGAAGATGATGGGCCTTCTGACATCACGGCAGTGGCCTGCTACTCAACTTACAATTGTCTAGACATTTACAAACAGCTGATTGTGACGTATGTGGTCAAGGACGTGCAACTCACTAATATAGATGACTTGTCTCATCTGTCTGAATCTCTTACATGACTTGCCTCATCCGTCTGAATCTCTTACATGACTTGTCTCATCTGTCTGAATCTCTTACATGACTTACCTCACTTGCCTGAATGTATTACATGACATGTCTCACCTGAGTGAATCTGTTATATGACTTGTCTCATCTGTCTGAATCTCTTATATGACTTGTCACATCTGTCTGAATCTCTAAGATGACTTCTCTCATCCATCTGAATCTTCTTTGTCCTTGTTCGTTTGTTCATTCCTTCTAGCCTGTACGTGACAACATCATTTGTAAATCATGTGTCATCTTTCTGTCATTTAACACTTCGACAGTACTTCTGTCTGTCTGTCTGTCTGTCTGTCTGTCTGTCTGTCTGTCTGTCTGTCTGTCTGTCTGTCTGTCGGTCGGTCGGTCGGTCGGTCGGTCGGTCGGTCGGTCTGTCTGTCTGTCTTTCTTTCTTTCTTTCTTTCTTAACTGTCTGTCTGACTTTCTTTCTTTCTTTCTTTCTTTCTTTCTTTCTTTCTTTCTTTCTTTCTTTCTTTCTTTCTTTCTTTCTTTCTTTCTTTCTTTATTACCTGTCTGTCTGTCTGTCTGTCTGTCTGTCTGTCTGTCTGTCTGTTTGTCTGTGTCTGTCTGTCTGTCTTTTTTCTATCTATCTTTCTTTCTTTCTTTCTTTCTTTCCAACGGTCTCTCTGCTGTCTGGCTTCTATCCTGTCTGGTGTCAGCCTATATCCTTGATTATATTTCATATTAAGATTTCCCCCCCCCCCCCCCCGTTGTAACCTGTATCATATGATCTGTACCATAATTTTACACAGTGCACGTGCCAGAGGGCCATCACGAGCCCCACCATCATCCTAACGGTTCACATCCTGAAAATAATACCGACACTCACCAAATCCACCCTAATCACACCCACCCAGAACACCCTGAACACCCAGAACACCTCAACCACACCCACCCTGAACACCCAGAACACCTCAACCACACCCACCCTGAACACCCAGAACACCTCAACCACACCCACCCTGAACACCCAGAACACCTCAACCACACCCGCCCAGATGTCACCCCTACACCTGCTGTCGGTGTTGTAAAACGCCAAGAGCATCACCCTCACCATCAACATAACCACACCCGCCCAGATGTCACCCCTACGCCTGCTGTCGGTGTTGTAAAACGCCAAGAACATCACCCTCACCATCAACATAACCACACCCGCCCAGATGTCACCCCTACGCCTGCTGTCGGTGTTGTAAAACGCCAAGAGCATCAGCACGAACCCCACCATCATCCTAACGGTTCACACCCTGAAAATAATACTGAACCTCACCAAATCCACCCTAATCACACCCACCCTGAACACCTCAACCACACCCACCCTGAACACCTCAACCACACCCATCCTGAACACCTCAACCACACCCGCCCAGATGTCACCCCTACGCCTGCTGTCGGTGTTGTAAAACGCCAAGAACATCACCCTCACCATCAACATAACCACACCCGCCCAGATGTCACCCCTACGCCTGCTGTCGGTGTTGTAAAACGCCAAGAGCATCAGCACGAACCCCACCATCATCCTAACGGTTCACACCCTGAAAATAATACTGAACCTCACCAAATCCACCCTAATCACACCCACCCTGAACACCTCAACCACACCCATCCTGAACACCTCAACCACACCCACCCAGCTGTCACACCCACTCCTGCTGTCGGTGTTGTAAAACGCCAAGAGCATCACCCTCACCATCAGCACAACCACACTCACCCAGCTGTATCCGGCGCCACCCAGGAACCAGTCCAGTTGGTCGATGGCCAGGAAACTCCTGAAGCTGATGGATCCACGACTCCACGTCACTTCCCCGGGCATCACTGGGGCACCTCTGCCCGGCCAGCGGAAGAGACGACCGAGGTTTAGACAACTCCATCATCTTAAGTTGTATGCTCGGCTGCCACCGTGCTTCGTGAACCAATATTCTAACCATCAATAAAGTTCACGAATGTCAACAATGCAAACCTTTGGTCATTGGTGTGCGCGCGTGTGTATGTGTGTGTGTGTGTGGGGGGGGGGGGGGGGGGATACAACTATGATGAAAATAAATGAGAATACATGTCTGTTTATTAATTTTAATTAACGGGAATATCTCCGTATTAAGTCAACTGTTTAGGCTATACTACAGTTTCCAGTTGATACACATACTCTTGAAAGAAACCTAACTTTGTTTTGTGCAAGAAAATGCCAAATTGGGTGAGTTTGAATAATTAAAAGACAGAAGCGATAGTAATTTTTAAGAATGAAGACAGAAGAAGTGATACTATCAGATGAAGAAGTCAGATTTAATGATAATTAATATCAAAGAAAGAATGCAGACATAGTGATAATATCAAAGAAGGAAGGCATAAATCGTGATAATGTGAAAGAAAGACCATAAGTACCATAACGGTTGAAACTGAAAGGTAATTGTCACAAATAAACATACCGGGCGAAACTCAAAGGTAGTTTGATCAACAACATCAGAAAGATTGTGTCTCAAAGACAATTGGTCAAAATCCTCAGAGAGATTAAGTCTATAAGGCTCATTTTTATTTCTTGCGCTCGCTCGCGTTGAACTCAAGCGTAGTCCATACACACTATTTATAGTAGTGATGGACTGAATTTTGCTTGTGCATTAGCTTTCCCTATTAACACTGTCCCTCGCCATCAGGCGAACCCACTCCGACTTCAGAGGTACTTTTAATTTACGTCCCCATGCCAAGGACGGCAGGTCAACATTTTAATCCAGCTGTCCGGTGTAGGGGTTGAACCCCTTACCTCGGCATCAGACACCAAATGTTTAAGAACACGCGTTCTTATCCATTCGACCATGCTGACCTGCTAAGGCTCATCTCATCTTATATGTTCCTCTTGTACCTCGCGGTGTTGAGGTGAAGCATAAATAACGGAAGATTTCCTGTTTATGAGCTTCATATATCGAGATGGCACATGATTGATTGATTGATATCGAGATTACCATGGACTCTGTTATTTCCTCTGTCCATCGTTTACATGGTAGGCAACTTCTTCAGGTTCCGTTTGGTCTGTACATCATTACTTGTTGGGTATACTGTTAGTTGGTAGCCTTGCTATATGGCCAAACCATTTAACCTGCTGTTTTTTTTAAATGAAATATGCGATAACCCCTACTTTAGTCCTGATTTCTTCATTTCTGATTTTCTCTCTTCTTGTTACATTGAGTTTTCTTCTCAGGAATTTCATTTCTGTTGTGATTTTACTTTTACCTTTTCTGTTATTGTCCTTGTTTGACATTGGTAGCATAGAGTTGGTAGGAAGATTGTGTTGTAGAGAGCTTTTTAGTATCTAGTAATACGTGTTTGTTCTTAAGTATTGGTGTCATTAGTCCAATGAGTTGGTTTGCCTTATTGCGTCTATTTTCGATCTCGTATTCTGATTTTTCATTTCATGATAATATACTTCCTAAATACTTTAATATCTTTACTTGCTTCAGGGAGTGTTCTTTTAGATGATTTGTTGTTGTTGTTGTTGTTGTTGTTTTATTCTTTGGTTATAACTATTGGGGTTGGAACTCTTCGCTGGCTTCTGAGGATGGGGACGGAACGCTTATGGGAATGCCCCGAATGATGTGATGTCGATTCCTAAATCAATCAATCAGTCATTCAATCTGTGGTTATAGTCATTACCTCTGTCTTACTAATGATAATTTTCATGTTATATTCCTTACACACTTCGTTAAGACTATTTGTGTGGACTTGTAATTTCTGTTTCTGATACCCGTATGAAGGTTTTCTTTCAGTTCTCCACGTATTTATAAGAAGAGATCACTTCTTCTGACGTCCCCTTCTCAGTCCAACTCCCCAAAATGGCTTCCAATGGCCCTTTGATTGGATGACCAAACAGCAAAGTAGCGGGTGGTAGTCCTGTTGAGCCATGAGGCACTTCCCAATAGGCGAAAAGTGCTGCTGGGATATATACATCCCACCTATCAGGTTTTTCCTGTGCCAGTTTCCGGAGCATTGTCAGCAACGTGCCGTTTAAACGCTCCACTTGTCCATTGGCTTGAGGGTGGTAAGGGCTGGTGTGAATATGGTTAGAGTGGAACACCCTAAATACCTCGTCCATGAGTTTCCCACAAAACTGGGACCCATTGTCGGTCAGAATCTGATTAAGGAAGCCTAATCTGGTAAAGGTCTCCATCAGTGCGTCAGCCACTCGTTTCGAGTCAATTGTGGTCAATGGTATGGCTTCACTCCACATTGTACAGCAATCCATCATTGTGAGTATGTACATATTCCTCTTCCTAGTCCTAGGAAGTGGACCCACGATGTCGATGGCTACCCTCTCGAAAGGAGAGTTCATGAAGGGCATTTCACCCAAGACCACCGGCACTGTCCAGTGTTTCGGTGCCACCCTCTGGCACTCAGGGAATGACTTCACATACCGACGCACATCACCGGTCATTTCCGGCCAATAGTAATGGCAGGAAATTCGCTGCATGGTGGCGGTAATACCCATATGCCCACTAAATGAGATGGTATGCCCCATATGAAGAATTTGGGAACGGTAGGCCTTCGGGACCACCAACTGACTGTGTAAGTTGTCTACCCTTCCGGCTGTCCTGTAGAGTATCCTATTCTTCATGTAGTACTGCCCCCGATTTGGTGGATCAGCACTTCTCTGCAGCTTCTTGTAGTTAGTTAGTTAAGTTAGTTAGTCGACAGATCATCCTCATTGCACATCGAACCATTCAGTCCATAATTGCTCGGATCCCCTCCTCAGCAAATCCCGCAACGTGTAGCGGCTAACGACGCCAGTTCTGTGTTGGTTTATCAATTTCTTTGGCTTCCTGCGTAGTGTTACTGTTTGGCCACCCCTCTTTTAATTTGCTGCTCTCGCAGTATGGCCATTGTTGTAGATTCACAGTCATCACTTGGTTCTCGCAAAAGTCTTACTTCTCGTAGAGCATTCAGAATGTCGGCCTGGTCCATGGCGCGTCCGCCCTCCACAGTAGCCTCACCTGCGAGCTTGTCAGCCCGCTCATTTCCTTGTACTCCCGCATGCCCTGGCACGAAGATGAAACTAATCTTTGCCAGTCGAGACCGCTCCAGAGGCAGCAACCATTCTCTTCGGATCGACTCCTCCTCTATCCTCTTGATCATGTTCATTGAGTCGCTAAGGAAACAAGCCCTAGTGAATGTCTGTGTCTCGAGCCATGTTATTGCTTTACTTACTGCCATGACTTCCATGGTCAGGCTACTTGTGGTTTCAGTGAAAGCACCAGAGTCCTCCTTCACAATTCTCCCTCCGGCCAGAGCTGTAAAGGCCCATGAGCTTCTCACATGTCGGACGACAGACCCAAGCAAGGACGTAAGGTTGCATCCTCACTCTGGGCAGTTCGCAACTCCCCCGGCAGTGGGTTAGTGACAATTGCTTCTGCCTGATCAGTTCTCGTCTGAGAGGGGGTCTGAATTGTTCCCATATGGATTGGCTCCCTGGACATTCCCAGAAAGACATGCCGGCAACCGAGGATGACGGAAAAAATGGGATCGGTCCATACCGCGGCCTTGATTGTGCTGGTGACATATCTTGACCGAATCTCCACTTTGGCGATGGGCAAATTCATTGCCACAGCACTCTACTGTGCAGGCTGTATCTCCATGGTCTCACCTGTGAATTGTTCTGGGTGTACCAGATCACCAGAAATCACGGCCTCCCCGTCCAAGCCAGTGTCATATAGACACTCAACTTGTCGGCCGTTAACCTCTATCAGTTCCACTACAGGTGGCTTATCCTGGTCTGGAGTCTCTTCCAAAGGCCTCGACCTGTTCGGTAGACTCCACCTTGGGTTCCACTGGGCACACGACGAAATGTGAGTCTCCTGACTTAAACCTGCAGTCTTTAGCATTATGCGTGATTGACCTGCAGTGTTTGCACCATTTCTCTGTCCTAGATTTTTTCGTGCCGGACTTAGGTGAGCTCTCTTGGTTGAGAGCTTCCTTGTCGACCTCAGCATTTTCGGTGGCAACCTCCTTTGGAGCCACTTGACACGCCGCAAAGTGAGGGCTCTTAGCCTTCGATTTGCAGTCCCTCGTATTGTGAGAGGGCGACTTACAACTGGAAAACCACTTCTCCGTCCAATGTCGTTTTGGTGAAGAGTTCGAGATGCTCTCGCTTCCCTCCTTCGTCTTCTCCAAACTCTTCGCTGAAATTTTAACATATGGTACCACTTTCTTAGATTACGTGCTTTTGGATTTCTTCCGGTCATGTTTCTCCTGACCTTGGTGATTGTGAAATGGTTTTCTCCAGCCTCTCCATGTACCTCAACAAACCGTTCTGCCAATTACGTTACGATGTCGATACGTTCCGCCCCTTGTTCTCCCAAGAATGTCCTGAGAGGTTTCGACATTTGCTTTCGCATCTGGTCGACTATCATGAGCTCTTCCAGACTCTCATAGTCATGCGCGAACCCAGCCAAATCCATTCACTTATGGAGATAGGATTTCAGACGCAGACTGTTGGCGGCAAACAACTCTCCTGGTTCTCGTTTCGCTGCTCAAAATTTTTTCCGGTAGGTATGTGACGTAACCTCGAAACGTTTCAGCAGAGCCGTTTTCAATTCGACGTAATTGTTCTCGTGTCCTGGCGGCAGGTGGGAGTAAACCTCGTAACCTGTCCCGCGTAATCAGTGGGACAACTTAAGACACCATTTGTCACGATCCAGACCCATAGCAACAGCCATTGCCTCGAAGCGTTGTAAGAACTGGTCGATTTCCTCTTTGTCTTCTTCATAGACAGCCAAAGGAAACTTTATAGCATGGTAACTATGTCCACCGACTGGGGTTGAGCCAGGGAGAGAGGAACATCCCACTGCTCCCTCTGTTTCCCCACTAGATTGCCTCTTAAGCTCGAGTTTTCACATTCGGTACTCATGCTCTCTTTTCTAAGCTTCTTGTTCGGCTTCCAATATCTTAGCAGCTTGCTCCACTTCAAGACTATTTAGCAGCTTGCTCAGCTTCAAGTTTCCTAGCAGCTTGCTCAGCTTCAAGTTTCCTAGCAGCTTTCTCAGCTTCAAGTTCTAACCTTTTAGTGGCTTGCTCAGCTTCTATTCCTTTAGTCTCTAACTCCATCTTTCTTAATTCCATCTCGGCCTTCCGATCTTCCCTTTCTGATTGACGAAAATCTCTCTCCACCTCCTGTATGTACTCTGTTAGTGCAGAACCCGTCAAGCCCATTCCTTCCCCCCGCCTTACCCTTAGTTCTGCCATATCTAGTTTAGGAGTGGCCATATATCAGAGAGGTTAGTCAAAAGGTTGAGTGTAAATTTCTCCAAGCAATATATAGATATACACTATTTAAAATGTATCTATATTTAACACAACACAGCACAACACAAAACAATCTCTCAATGACCAGAGCTGAATTAGGACCAAAGACCTATGTAGACTGGTAAAGTGTGAACAGGTATGATATGTGTCTTAACACCTATCCTCATTCACCCTAGCTGGATCCTCATTAACATGATATCACCATCCCGTGTCGATCCCCCAGTAATGTCGTAAAAGAAATGTCGTCCCTGGGGTGAGGGGAATCAACACCCACATTCTTTTAACCCCATATCAATATCTTGAGGATCTTCTGGATTTCTGTCCACAACACCCCATCAGTCCTTGGAACACACACACGCCTCTCTCTCTCTCTCTCTCTCTCTCTCTCTCTCTCTCTCTCTCTCTCTCTCTCTCTCTCTCTCTCTCTCTCTCTCTCTCTCTCTCTCTCTCTCTTCTTCTTCTTCTTCTTCTTCTTCTTCTTCTTACCACTGGACCATGCCCTCTCTCATTCTTTTCCAAAACATACTACACAACTCTAGCTTCTAACAAAACGACAAATTAATTTAATAAAGAAAAGTGTCAGGTATGTGCAAAGTGTATGTGTAGAATGTCTGTCGTATAACCTAGTGTGTATGCAGTATCAGACCGAATAGCTCATTATCAAGACTGCTTTTATCACAGTTGTGACAAGACCGCCGGGGCTTGGACTGGTTTGCCACGATAGATACTATCCCCAGCCTTTGCTCCAACCACCTCAATAGCACTCCACATCTACCAGGCCCCACAGAAGCCGGGACAGCTGAACATCCCCTCCCTCACCTAGGGTTCCCTACCCCAAGGGGCTCGGACAAGACACCAGTCATATCACTGCACAAAGTCATAGCTAAGAGAACAAAAATTTAATTCTGAACTAAGTCAACCACAACACAGAGAAGGATGGCTGAAAGCCAGACTAGAAGATACTATGTACAAGATCAGATATGCAGATGAGTATTCTTCATCATGGAGGCGGACGATAGCTCGTGCGGTTGTCCAGTCGTGGTAGCGACTCACCCAGGCTCCTCCAGTGGACCGGAACTCCAAGGTCTGCTGCCTCTTCAAAGTTCCCTCTTCACACAGAGAACCAATCACGGGCTGATCAAGCGCAGTACCACTGCCTGACTGACACTGCACTGATGAACAAGGATCCTTCCTTGCTGTCGTACTATTTCACTCGTCACACTCCTGATGAAGTCTGGGCCGACCCTAGAACATTAGCGGTCTCCCACTTGCAGAAAAAGTACATGTAGCACCGTATCAAAATACACAAGAGCCTGGTCACTCTTCTATCTCATAAGTGACCCACACACTGATATGTCACCTACAAAATGAGCGGTTGCTCCACATGAACACAAAACGTCACTGGCAAAGTCTATCAGGTGACTAAACACTTCACCTTAATTCCATGTCCTTGGATCAATAGATCTTCACACAGTATCATGTAACTACCCTGATCGATGGGTATCAATCACAACCTAGCATACACTGTCAACAGTTCACCACGTTGGAATGAGGTAGCTCCCTACCTTAACAAACATGTCAACAGTTCACCACGTTGGAATGAGGTAGCTCCCTACCTTAACAAACATGTCCCTCTGGTGTTCCCACCACTTATGTAATCAATGTCTTAGGTCACTGGACCACGTGTTGGCTTCATAAAGGTAAACCAATGTAGATATACTATTCAAGCACAAAATTATACACGGTGTCCCATGACAACCCAGCCGGGCCGGAAGCATAGCACACAGGCCATGGTGACCGGTAACAATGATCACTTGGCTCAACTTGAAAGTTCACGACCTTGCAATCACCAAGGTTTACACTGAGTTTGAATTTCACCAGTGCTTCACTGGCTAGAATCACCAGACGTTTCAGTGTTGGATCCTCTCGGGATCGGATGCCACTCGTCGGACTCTTGGCGGAGGTCCTAACCTAGACCTACCGACATATTCAGCACTCAGCTCCTTCCAACATTGATCTCGCAGAATCAGAAGACCACTCCCAGTATGGCCTCAATCAACTTCTTGATAGGCACTGGAATGAGTGGGCCCATAGAGCTCATGGTGAAGCTCTCGAATCTTCTTCAGTATAGCAATAACAGATCCTGAAACACGGAGAGGTTGGTGTGAGTACTCAACTACAACAAAGACTAACAGCATCTCCACCATGTCACCTGCCTCTCAGTCATTCCTCATGTCTACCAACATGAGTATGAGATCATCACATCATAGATCTACTATTAACCATAATGTATAGGCATAATGATGTTAGAGAAAGCAATAGCCCACCTGTTCAGTCAAGTAATCCTTCTGGGCTACAAATAACCCCTAGCACCAGAGTCGACTGTATGACTCTGTCAAAGCATCTTCCGCCTGGTGCCAGTCCAATCCTGTTTCATCTATCATCATCAATCAACATATACACCTACTTCCCTTTCAGTGTAGTGATTACTTTATCGAGAAGGTGTCCAGCCGGACATCTCCTTCCTGACAGACTCATCAATTCACCAATCCCTTAACCCATGGACTGATCAATTACACACATTAATAGCTATATGACCATAATAAATTATACTCCTGATAATTCATTACTATAGTATTAACTAAGGAGAACTCATGAATTGTTACACTTAAATAACAAACTCATATCACAGCCATAGTGTCAGTTCTGGGATCCCTGTCCCAGATCCTGAGTTGCCCTTTTATTCACTGACTATCTTCCAGGTCAGTCATACCTGTGCCGGTAGAGCACAGTTTTGGTGGCCATCCACCATTACACTGTCCCACAGCTACTGTGGGTCCCGTGTACCCTGTCCCGTGACGACTTAAGTCACGTCATCCAATGTAGCAAGCCTCCAGACTCTCCACTACCAAACTCTGGCTCCACCTTTGGGGGGGGGGGTTTATTCCCCTCACCTACTACTACTTCACGGCAGTACTCCCAGTACTCCATGAACAGAGTCAGGTTTCAAGAAGAGTAGAATATTAGAGACAGAAACGGGTAGGTTCACCTCCTAGATCTATCTAGACACAACGGCCTCGAATTACGGAGTGCCGCATCACCCTCGATCGGGTATGTTCAACCATCGGATATGAACGATCGCTTTGGGTCGGACCTGTAACCTAACGGGTTGGTCGTACCGGCCTACCTCCCAGTCGGCTGCCTAGACAAACGTAAGATGGAACACGCACGGTCATTCTCGCGGACGGACATGAAAACAAGCAGTAACAATAGTATCATGAATACTTCCCATCAACTGTTATCCTATCGAAGCAACACCATTCTGCTTACGCGGAATAACACTGCTGATCTTGACACAGCAAATACACCACGGCCGATCTCACCTTGATTCCTCGAAAAATCACCACCACTAAGTTACCATTCTAATGTCACGAAGCACATTACACATCTATAATAATAAGATCTACTTTATCATTATTTACAGCGTCTAGCATGTCGATGTAATGACTGACAAACTTCCTGCCTTGCATGCGTAATTAATAAACCAAACAAATAACTGCTACACACTTTGTAAAGAACCGGGATCTCCCTAGCACAATGCAGTAACAATATACATATCACTGTCCCTGCTAACTTATTTGTAAACAGTTAACAAATATATCTATCTAAACACATGGGATTTCTCACCAGTCATCGAAAGCACATAGTTCGGCCTATTTTATTTACACACTTCTCGCTGTGGAATAAGGCTTGTTCCGTCAGGTAACACATTACGTCGCTGATCGATAAAGGCTAATTAAATATGCAGACAACCAGCTGTAAATTGTAACGCTACGCGACTACTCATTTCCGACGGCAATTAATTCGTTCGGGGAGGTTGGCACGGCATAAAGACAACAGTTAAACAATAGAATAAGTATTCAACTAACCTGTGATTTAACAATCACAAACTTGACTGCAGATGTCCGCTCTGGCCGCGCACATTGACATCAAAATTACAGCAGCCCTGTGGCTGTGATCTGTCTTACGCTGAGGTCCGGCTGGCGACTGATCACGACTAACTCAGTGCGCCTTCAACTTGCCTACCCGGGCCGCGTGAATTCCATGATCCATGGAGAAAACCAGAGTCACGATAAGTTCTACCAACCCGTGCTGCATGAAGCACTCGTGAACCTAGAGATCTCGACCACGTACGCACTTGGGGGAACATTCTAGATTTCTCTATAAATAACTAGTATAGCGCCGCCACGCACTACTTCAGATGGGAAATCCCCTATTAATTGATATTAAATTCAAGGGAGACCAACGCATCGCACTCCCTTCAAAGGGATATTATGCAGAGATCTGCCGATCTGTAGGCGTTTCGTCACAACAGTATCGGCCACACAACAGCACCATAGATCAAGTACAGAAGGACCTCACCAAATGATGCGTCTCTCCGGCCAGATGTCGACTTCCTCCAATGGCTCTTGGATAGTCCGGATGTCTGGTCACCAATAGTTGATGTAGTCCGATACTGTCCATAAATCTGACACACACAGTGTAACTAATATGTCACTAAAAGTTCTGTGATCTGGTAACCCTTGTACAATAAAATAAATGTTTACTGTCACTTTGAAACAAAATGTTAGTAGTTAATTTCTCACAGGAATTCACCAATTGGAAAAAACACAATTTTTATTGTTAAGTTCTCACAAGAATTCACCATTTGGAAAATGCAAGGTTAATTGTTAAGTTATCTGTATAGCTACTGTTCCTGTTACTGGTGAAATTTGGTAGTATCTTCACTTTACTATGATGAGAACTACCACTGAGGAATCACTCTTAGATTATCGTCGGTTCCTGCTCAGCAGAAGCCAGGTTCCTGCAGACCCTCTGGGTTATGGGCCCAGTGCAAAAGCCGCTGAGTAAAAACTGCCTTCAGCTACGAGCCATAATCTTCTTCTATGACTTGTCTGCTAGATTGTCTTTTTTTGAAAAACATAGTGGAACCTGTTGAAGAGAGAACACACCTGGTGAGAGCACCCCGATTCCGACCTTTATTAGGTGGGTGTAGGCCGACAGCCGCAACTCAGATATATAACACAGAACTAAACTCTATCATAAGGCAGAGGAGCTCATCACATCGGTCTGGGTCATGGTAAGACAAGGAAAGACTAAAGGAAACGCGCAGATACCCAGTAGATGCCCTACCGGAAAACCCTACCATTTTACATTTCCTTTATCCCCCCCCCCCCAACCACCCTCAATCTCCCCGAACATCATCCCTCCACCTTGTTCTTAACACACTGAGTTAATTGATATCACACACTAACTAGTTTAAGCAACGCGATAGCCTACTGCTGTCGACGCTCGTATAATAAGTTCTCACAACCACATTACTACGCTCGACTCCTAAGAATAATCTAATTTTGGTCTATGTAATTAAATACCAAATATTTATTCCTGTTTGAGATCGAGACTATTAAATCACACATTGGCTAAATGTCCGCCGATGTAAATCAACATAAGACACTGTAGTCTCTCACCATAATCAAAACAGGAACATCAAACACGTCCTTGTTGCCTCACAACATTTGGTCGACTCCCGCCAAAGTTGTTTGTCCAGACTGTTTTAATACTGTGTCTGGATGACGTCACAAATCTGACTAGACACTAGGCGTCGAGAAGCTATTTTATCCCCTTTTCCGACTCGATGTAAACAACCGGTCGGCTGTCCCGCTTTAATCTGGGGAATCGTTTCCTGTACTTCAAAATGTCTTGCCGGCCTGTGATCTGGAGAATATTTCCCCCACAACAAAAGATCTTGCCGACTCCCATCAGGACAGTCTGTCTCCAACATCAAAGGATGGCGGCTGCCTGTAGACGAATGGCGCGACAGTCTTTCATCGATCGACAACTCCAAGAATTTTCGCGACATTCTGTCAACATTCTAGGTACCCATCGTTCACAAACTTTGAATAACCCAGGTCTTTAAGATGGTCTGGGCACTGTCTTTACTAATGGACAACATGGATTACAGTTCACCCAGTTGCTTACTTGCTTGTGTTCGCTGGCTGTGAACTCCAGCGTGAAGTCCTGTATGTCGGATGGAGACATCCTGTTGTCCAACATCAATATGATGTCATACCGGACCTGAGGTTTGCGTGAGTATCCGTTGTCCTATGTCTGGCTTATTGGTGTGCAGACTGGTGGTTCCTCGCCATGCAGGCAGATACTCTCCGACTTCGGAGGAATCATCGATCCTATTGATGTTAGCCAGGTCCCCGAAGGGACCTGTTGCCCAGGACGCACGGCGTGGTCGTGTCAGCAGGTCTTGGTCAGTATAGATCCCAGCCCTGGTGCCTTGGAAACACCTCTGTATCCCAGTTCACCCAGTGTTACCTGACAATAACCACGAATGATGTCATCAACTCGATGAACGTTGTGTGGAGTCATGCGGTTCACGGACGGCGAATCCGCTTTGCGTCAGCAAATGAGGATTGATATACTTCACCTTCGTCACAACGACCTACCCGAAGTCGGACAGTGCTAACAACAAACGTTTAATCTCCCTAAACAAACCCAAACATTCGTGGATGCAAATCGGGGCCTCGCCTTCAACATTGAGGAATTCTATGAAATTACGTTCCTTTTAACCAAACTTCTTTGGTGGCCATTTTAAAATTATTACTGTTGCACAAACTGTGATTGAAACAGGTTGTGATTAAAACAGGTTGAAACAGCTGACTGACTGACTGACTGACTGACTGACTGACTGACTAACCTAACACACATCAAGGAGCAGGATACAGTTCGTTACTTCACTCACCATACACCCTGTACCTAACACACATCAAGGGGCAAGAGACAGTTCGTTACTTCACTCATCATACACCCAGTACCTAACACACATCAAGGGGCAAGACACAGTTCGTTACTTCACTCACCATATACCCAGTACCTAACACACATCAAGGGGTAGAGGACAGTTCGTTACTCCACTCACCATACACCCAGTACCTAACAGACATCAAGGGGCAGAGGACAGTTCGTTACTTCACTCACCATACACCCTGTACCTAACACACATCAAGGAGCAGGACACAGTTCGTTACTTCACTCACCATACACCCAGTACCTAACACACATCAAGGGGCAAGACACAGTTCGTTTCTTCACTCACCATACACCTAGTACCTAACACACATCAAGGGGCAAAGGACAGTTCGTTACTTCACTCACCATACACCCAGTACCTAAGACACATCAAGGGGCAAGACACAGTTCGTTACTTCACTCACCATACACCCAGTACCTAACACACATCAAGGGGCAGAGGACAGTTCGTTACTTCACTCACCATACACCCTGTACCTAGCACACATCAAGGAGCAGGACACAGTTCGTTACTTCACTCACCATACACCCTGTACCTAACACACATCAAGGGACAATACACAGGTCGTTACTTCACTCACAATACACCCAGTACCTAACACACATCAAGGAGCAGGACACAGTTCGTTACTTTACTCACCATACACCCTGTACCTAACACACATCAAGGGGCAAGACACAGTTCGTTACTTCACTCACCATACACCCTGTACCTAACACACATCAAGGGGCAAGACACAGTTCGTTACTTCACTCACCATACACCCTGTACCTAACACACATCAAGGAGCAGGACACAGTTCGTTACTTCACTCACCATACACCCTGTACCTAACACACATCAAGGAGCAGGACACAGTTCGTTATTTCACT
Source organism: Cepaea nemoralis (assembly GCA_014155875.1). Classification (NCBI taxonomy): domain Eukaryota; kingdom Metazoa; phylum Mollusca; class Gastropoda; order Stylommatophora; family Helicidae; genus Cepaea; species Cepaea nemoralis. The sequence goes on along the minus strand of JACEFZ010017143.1, from coordinate 258,559 downwards.
CACCATACACCCTGTACCTAACACAAATCAAATCAAATCAAATCAAATCAACTTTATTAGGGTCACAAATTGGGCGCGCAGGCCCGTCTTACATTCGGCCCTTCCAATCACTCGTCTTTCGTTCATCAAGAGCATTATACATTTGCATATGAAGAAAAATAAACATTGTGAAATGAATGTTGTAAACATAAACAAGGCTAATTACCATGGTATGAAGCCCATCTCCCACCTATCCATACATCACCCCACCCACACAACACCCCCACCTACCCACACACATGCGCACCAAGGGACACATACACACCCCCACCTACCGACACACAAGCACACCAAGGGACACATACATACCCCACCAACCGACCCATCCCCCTCCCGCACATCCCCCACCCACACACACTGCCCTCACCTGATCCCCCAACCAAAACACACTCGCCACCCACAAACATTCCCCCACCAACCCACACATCCCACGCCCATCCACATTCTACCCCACACATCCTCTCCCCACCCCCACCTCAAACCACCCTTCCCCCAGCCACATCTCCATCGACAACATATTCCCCACCCACACACACAATCCCCCACCAACCCACACATCGCACATCCACTCACACATCCCCAAACCATACACACACATCCCCACCAACTGACATGTCCCTACCCCCCCCCCCCCCCAAACACACACATCTCCCTAACCACCCATACATCCCCAATCCACTCACACACACACCACCACCCACACATACAACTTCCACCCACCCACACATGCCTTAACCTAATTCCCCCACCACACAATCCCCCACCCGCACATCACATACACCTCCTACCACGCACTATTCCCAACCCACGCACCACACACACACATATCCCTCACCAACACATCCCCACTTACACACCACACACATATCCCCCACCCAGATACCACAAAATAATCCCACCCACACCCACACAGATACCCTTACCCATCCACCCCACATACCCCCACTCACACACCACAAAAATCCCCCACCCACACACACATACCTCACCCACACAATATCACCAACCAACACACCACACACCTCTCCCCACCCACACACGCATTCCCTACCCGTCCACCAACACACACTCACTCACACATCCTCCACTACGCACCCACACACCCCCACCAACCCACTCCCAACCAAACATCTCTCGATCACAATACCCCTACCCCCACACACATCCTCCACCCACTCACACATCCCACCCCGACACATACAACTCCCTCACCCACCTACACATCCCTAAGCCACTCACACACCCCCACCCACACATTCCCCATCCACATACACACATCTCCCACACACACTCCCCCACATACTTCCCCCAACCACCACAATCCCCTGCTCACCCACACATATACCCCACCCATACGCACATTCCCCACACCCATCACACATATCCCCTACACCACACACTATCCTCCACCCATACCACCACAAACATACCCTCCACCCACACATCATTCACACATCCCCCACCAACACACATATCTCAAACCCACACACCATACACTTCTCCCCATCCGCCCTTCCATCCCAAATCCACCCAACACAATCCCCTACCCACACAACCCCGCCTCCCACACATACTTCCTCAAACCATCCACACATCTCCACCCACATAAACACACATCCCCTGCATCCGTCCCATACACATATCCTCCACCCATACACACATCCCCCACACCCATTCCAACACCCGTACTTTCACCCCCACACATCCATCCACACATCCCACCAACACCCACAAATACCACTACCCATCAAAACCCACACACCCCAACCCATCCAAATGCATACCCCCACCCACACACCCCCACCCACACATATCCCCACACTCACACACATCCTCCACATACACTCACACTTCCTCACATCTAGACACATACAAAATGTCTCACGTTAGTATTGAAACTAGTATGAACAAACACCCACACTTTACTCACACACATACACTGACACTTGTCATGAGCAGTCTCATAAAAATGTTAAACATGGAGAAAAATGTGTACATAAAATGTATGTGACGTAAAAATAGTGATGCTCTCTCTCTCTCTCTTTCTCTCTCTCTCTCTCTCTCTCTCTCTCTCTCTCTCTCTCTCTCTCTCACACACACACACACACACACATTCACTCTCACGCTCACGCATTCACTCTCCCGCTCATTCACTCGCATCTGCTCAGCTCTCTCTCTCTCTCTCTCTCTCTCTCTCTCTCTCTCTCTCTCTCTGTATTCTTTCATATACACACACTCACACGCATGCGCGCGCACACACACACACACACACTAACACATCAACTCTCCCACTGTCTCACTCTCTAACACACAATCCTTCACACACCACTCACTCTCTCAATCACACTCTCTCACACATACACATACACATGAACGCATGCACGCACGCATACACTTCCTCACTCACTCTCACACATACACGTACGAATGCATGCACTGACACATTCCCCCACCATTTCTCGCTCAATCACTCTCTCCACACACACGCATGTACGTGCGCACACACGCATTCACTCTCTCCCTCTCACTGACACCCACTTTCTCTCTCTTTCTCTCTCTCTCTCTCTCTCTCTCTCTCTCTCTCTCTCTCTCTCTCTCTCTCTCTCTCTCTCTCTCTCTCTCTCTCTCTCTCTCTCTCTCTCGCTCCCACACGCACACACATATATAGTGAACAATTATAGTTAAACAATTATAATGAACAATTATACTGAACAATTATACCAGTAAATGAATTATGGTGGCATATAGTCGGTATGGATTAAGTATTGAAAGAGTTTTCGGTTAAATGTGTAGGGACTCATTGGAGTTTTCAGATCTGGAGGCAGATCATTCCATAAGTGAGCACCAGAATAGGCGAAACATGTTTTGTATAGGTCCAATCTAGGCTTTGAGACATGTAACAAATTTAGGCGCTTGCTGTTCATTGCATTAGATTGAATCAGCGGCAGAAGATACTCTGGGGTATTTTGAGATATAATTTTATTCACTAATTTGGCTTTGTTGAAAAGGAAGCGCTTTTGTAGTGGTAGAAGTCTTAGATGACTGTACAAATTATTACTTTCAACGTGCTTTATGTCAGAAACCAGACGAATAGCGCGGTTTTGTAGAGAACATAGTCGTTTTAAATTAGATTTAGGGCAACCATCCCAAACTGTGGAACAGTAATCGAGATGTGATTGGATATAGCATGTATAGAATATTTTTCGTGTGCTTTCGTCCAGGAAGTGCTGAATTTTAGCAAGTTGGTAAACTTTTTGTGCTATTTTCTTGGTAAGAGCGTGAACATGAGAGCTCCAGTTCAAATGGCTGTCTATTAAAAGCCCTAGTGTTTTATGTTCAGTCACATTAACTATAGGTAACGTGCCCATGCGGAGTTCGAGCGGTGATCCAGTTATGGCTAGTGTCTGTAGTTTTTGTCTGGTCGTTATTAGCATGGATTTGGTTTTGTCGATGTTAATTTGCATGCGGTTTTCATTGCTCCATCTAGTAAGATTATCAAGTTCCTTTTGTAAAGAATTCTCTAATTCACTACGGTTTTCTTGACTAGTATATATAGTACAGTCGTCTGCGAATAGATCACAAGTTGTATTGATATATAAAGGAAGATCATTAATATAAACTGCAAAAAGCAGCGGACCTAGTATTGAGCCCTGAGGCACACCAATATTAAGCTGTGTGGGTCTTGATAGACAGTTGTTGAAGGACACGACTTGTTGCCTGTCGGATAGAAATGACGTAATTATGTTCACCATGTTGGTGCTTGTCTTCATTTGCTTTAGTTTTCTAATTAAAATATCGTGATCTACCATATCAAAAGCTTTTTTAAAGTCTACAAACACCGCTCCACAAATTCTACCGTTGTTGATGTTTAAGTGCCAGTTATCGGTCATTTTTGTTAGAGCACTATGGCAAGAATATTTAGGTCGAAACCCAGATTGACTGTTAATTATTAGATCATTGTTAATTAAATGGTGTAACGTTATTTTATGAATGTGTTTTTCTAGTGGTTTTGATAGCGACGATAGTAAGGAAATAGGTCTATAATTACCCAAAACGCTATTATCGATTGAGCCATTTTTAATAAGCGGAAACACTTTAGCAATTTTAAATGCAGATGGAAAGTAGTTTTTGGCCAGGCACTGGTTATATATGAACGTTAAGGACTCGCTAATGACTGGTGCAGCACAACGAAGAATTCTATTACTGATACCATCTAGGCCGTGTGAGTTTGTTGATTTGAGGTTCAAGAGATATTTATAAACGTCTGCAACAGACATTAAAGGAATCTCAGCGGGAATATTTCTGGCGCACTTCTCCTCACAGAATGATGCCAGTGAACTTAAATTACACGATGAGTCTGGTATTGAAGACTTTAGATTCTCTATTTCTGATTGAAAGAACCAACTGAATTCATCGCATGTTATAGAATTTGGTATTGCTGATTCTGTAGGGCGTTTCTTATTGGTTAGCAAGTTAATAGCCTTCCATATATTTGTACTGTTTGAATTATCTACAATCAAATTTTTAAAATGATCTTTTTTTATCCTACGAATTTCATATTTAACTTTATTCCTTAGTCTGCGGTAATTGATGAAGTCTTTATTTTTGTGTGCTGTATCTCGCTCTCTCATGATTTCCAGCACTTCTCTAGTGACCCATGGGGATTTATGTTGATTTTTGACTCGAACTTCTTTGATTGGCACGTGTTTATCGAACACATTGTAGACTGTCTTCGTCCAGAAAGCTAATGCATCGTCCGGGTCAGGAAGTTGGTAAACGTGATCAAGGGCTGCTTTTCTTAAGTCTTGCAAAAATAAATCTTGGTTGAATGCTTTATAATTCCTAAATTTGATACTTACATGTTTATGTTTAAGAGGTTTGAACCCAATTCTTGACCATGTACAACATACCGGATAGTGGTCACTAACTGTACAAACAGGAACAGAACATTCAATAATATTATCTGGACAAGTAACATATATATGATCAATTATAGTTGAGGATGTGTCAGTAACCCTTGTGGGACGGTTTATTAGTTGTTTGAAATTGTAAGAAAGAATGATATCGTCCCATGTCTGGTTGGATTTACTAATATCTATGTTGAAGTCACCTAGTATCATAACTTCTCTACCTGCTGTAAACACTCTATCCATCATTGTAGTGAAGCAGTCATACCAACTGTACCCGGCACAAGGATTCCTATATAGGTATCCAATGAGAAACGGCTGTTGGCTGGCTGGCTTCACCTCTAACCAAACACATTCTATCTCTACTGTCTCGAGATCACTTCTACGGGACCAGTTGAGAGAATTGGAAATGTATACAGCAATACCTGTCTCTAATTTTTGATTTACATCTTTTCGAATTACTTTAAACCCCTTAAGTGAGATTTCGGAGTCGGTTATTTTGTCGTTAACATGGAACTGTTTGGACAGTATTACCGAGAGCTCAGGTAATTTGTTGAGCAGATGAAAGATGTTGAGATGGCCTATATATAGACCATTTTTGCTGAGCCACTGATCGTGATTAGCGAACATTACAAACTAAAAGGAAGATGTCGCTTGTGGTATACAAATTGCAGGGATATTGAAACTTTATTTAGAAATAGTTAAGGCTGTTAGAGGGGGTAGGAAAATGTCTTTGCTGGAGTGATATCATGAATGCTTGGTGCAGGGCTGCAGGATTGTATCGCATTAGCTGCTGAAGTTGACGGTTCCACTCATAGGGTTGTAGATTACCGTCCAGCGAGGGATTGCTATGAGTGTCACTGGAAGTGCCTACATTGGAAGCAGGCATCGACGGTACAGCACCATTGTTTAACGGTGTCCCCTTTGACATCACAGAGGGAGACTGTTTTACGGGCAAGGTAGGAAACAAAGTATCATATTTAGCAACATTTGGATTGGAGCTTGGGTTGCTATTCACAACATTGTGTTCCTGGGGTACAGGCAAGGGTGGTGTGGGAAGAGAAGGAGTGTTTTCTGAACACAGTGAGATGGCTGTTGCCGGAGGTGAAGTTCGGTTTACTCCTGTAACTGGTGCTGGTTGTTGTGCACGTTCGGGATATTTTATGTTCTTCGCTAGGAAGCTACTTCCTAGCTTGGAACAGTGTATTTGATCCCTGTATAGTTTTTTCTTAGGAGCTCCGGACGGTGACGTAAAGTAAGGGGTGTTATTTATGAAGTTCATGCTATTATTTTTACAGAATTTATATAACGTTAGATTAGCAACATCGGCAGTACGACGCTGGAACCCGTAACATGGTGGAATGATGGATGAAATAAACAAAGATGATTTTGGAAATCTATTGCGCAACAGCACCTCCAATGTAGCTAGTTGTGAGGTGCTGATGATTTTATTATCCATTATGTCATTAACACCAATATGGACTGTTGCTCTCCTAATTCGGTCGTTCACTTGGAATCGTCGCAGTGTAGCGGTCAGCCTGTCAATGTCAGCGCCTGGTACAGGGTAGATTGAAGTTGATTCGCTGTCAGAAGATGACATGCGATCACTATAGATTCCCTTCAGCAGGGAGTCTCCAATGACGACATGTGTTGCACTATGATCTATGGTTATTTCACGCTGCTGGCGTGTCCGCTTGGACTGTTGTTGCCACTGGTCACTGTCGTCTTTCTCGTGTTTTTGTTTATTATATCTTGCTTGCGTTGGTTGTTGATATCCAGTAGTGGTAACGACTGAGGTCTGTGATTCCAAGTCTGCTGCTGGAGAGTCTACACTTAAGGCCTGGAACCTGTTGCTGACATGCACATCGATGGGGTAGATAGATGGTGTGCGTTCTACAGGTTGAGTGGTGGTTTTGTTGCTTGTAGAAACTATCTGTATGTCGTTATGCGACGAACATTCACTGGTAACACACGCGTCTACAACACCATGGATACTTTCTGTTTGTGCACTTTTATGAAATGACTGTGCACGCTTTAGTTTCAAGGCATGTATGGATGTTTTAAAAGTCTCCTTCTCTTCTTTAAGAATTCGGATTTCCTCTCGAAGAAGAATGTTTTCTTTCTTAAACTCCGCAATAATGTTAGTGGTGTTGTTGGTAATAAAATCTTTTAACCTCGTCTCCAAAGCCTGAATTAGATCACGACAACAATCATTGTGGCTCTGTGTTTCGGCCGAAGAAAGCGTCTTTGAAGGTGATGTGATAGTTTGATAAGATTGAGCTGGCGAATTGTGTTGTTTGTCCAGCTGGACATCAGTGTCTACTAGTTCACTAGACAACGTGATGGATGTTGGCGATGAAGATGATCGATTCAGTCGCTGAGCTGGCGTGCTAACTAACTTTTGTCCCGTCTTGTTTTTGTTTACATTTTCACATCGCTTTGACACAGTTGATGATCGTAAGTTGGAGGACATGTTGGCAATATAGGCAGCTCGACAAGGCAAGGATTAAATAAAACTGCAGGCCTTTCTGTCGTGCGTGGCGCTTATCTCTTGCTAGTCACACATAGTTAAGTCTCACGTTGTCGTGAATCAATAATTGGTAAAAATCAAAAATGGATGCTCTTACCCTCACGTGTCACAATGAAATCTTCATTTAACTAAATAAACAGTCACATAAACTTGACAGTTGAGAGTGTGTACATTCAGCACAATAGTGGAGTAAATAAAAGCGCCGGCCCTTCTGTAGGGCGTGCGTGGTGATTATCACTTGTTAGCCCCGCATGGCTAATTCTCACGCTGACGTGGTCGATAACTGGTAACATTCAAAAACGGCTGCTCTTACCATCACATATCACATAGAATCCCTCATTTCACTGAATAAACGGTCACATAAACTTGAAGTGTTGAATAGTATGTAAATCCACTCTTAGAACGAACACAATGATATACACAACATCGCGATTAAATTAAGTAAACTTGTTGCACACATCAAGGAGCAGGACACAGTTCGTTACTTCACTCACCATACACCCTGTACCTAACACACATCAAGGAGCAGGACACAGTTCGTAACTTCACTCACCATACACCCTGTACCTAACACACATCAAGGAGAAGGACACAGTTCGTTACTTCACTCACCATTCATCCAGTACCTAACACACATCAAGGCGCAGGACACAGTTCGTTACTTCACTCACCATACACCCTGTACCCAACACACATCAAGGGGCAAGACAAAAGTTCGTTACTTCACTCACCATACACCCTGTACCTAACACACATCAAGGAGCAGGACACAGTTCGTTACTTCACTCACCATTCACCCAGTACCTAACACACATCAAGGCGCAGGACACAGTTCGTTACTTCACTCACCATACACCCTGTACCTAACACACATCAAAGAGCAGGACACAGTTCGTTATTTCACTCACCATACACCCTGTACCTAACACACATCAAGGGGCAAGACACAGTTCGTTACTTCACTCACCATTCACCCAGTACCTAACACACGTCAAGGCGCAGGACACAGTTCGTTACTTCACTCACCATACACCCTGTACCTAACGCACATCAAGGAGCAAGACACAGTTCGTTACTTCACTCACCATACACCCTGTACCTAACACACATCAAGGGGCAAGACACAGTTCGTTACTTCACTCACCATACACCCTGTACCTAACACACATCAAGGGGCAAGACACAGTTCGTTACGTCACTCACCATACACCCTGTACCTAACACACATCAATGCGCTGGACACAGTTCGTTACTTCACTCACCATACACCCTGTACCTAACACACATCAAGGGGCAAGACACAGTTCGTTACTTCACTCACCATACACCCTGTACCTAATACACATCAAGGGGCAAGACACAGTTCGTTACTTCACTCACCATACACCCTGTACCTAACACACATCAAGGGGCAGGACACAGTTCGTTACTTCACTCACCATACACCCTGTACCTAACACACATCAAGGGGCAAGACACAGTTCGTTACTTCACTCACCATACACCCTGTACCTAACACACATCAAGGAGCAGGACACAGTTCGCTACTTCACTCTCCATACACCCTGTACCTAACAAACATCAAGGGGCAGAGGACAGTTCGTTACTCCACTCACCATACACCCAGTACCTAACACACATCAAGGGGCAGGACACAGTTCGTTACTTCACTCATCATACACCCTGTACCTAATACACATCAAGGGGCAAGACACAGTTCGTTTCTTCACTCACCATACACCCTGTACCTAACACACATCAAGGGGCAAGACACAGTTCGTTACTTCACTCACCATACACCCTGTACCTAACACACGTCAAGGAGCAGGACACAGTTCGTAACTTCACTCACCATACACCCTGTACCTAACACACATCAAGGAGCAGGACACAGTTCGTTACTTCACTCACCATTCATCCAGTACCTAACACACATCAAGGCGCAGGACACAGTTCGTTACTTCACTCACCATACACCCTGTACCTAACACACATCAAGGAGCAGGACACAATTCGTTACTTCACCCGCCATTTACCCAGTACCTAATACACATCAAGGAGCAAGACACAGTTCGTTACTTCACCCGCCATTTACCCAGTACCTAATACACATCAAGGAGCAAGACACAGTTCGTTACTTCACCCGCTAATTACCCAGTATCTATCACATATCAAGGAGCAGGACACAGTTCGTTACTTCACCCGCTAATTACCCAGTACCTATCACACATCAAGGAGCAAGACACAGTTCGTTACTTCACCCGCTAATTACCCATTACCTATCACACATCAAGGAGCAAGACACAGTTCGTTACTTCACCCGCCATTTACCCAGTACGGTTTGGAAAGATGTCATTTCCTTAACTTTCTGTTTATCTTGTATTGTAAGTAATGAACGAACTAACAAACTCGACGTTTAAAGTGTTAAGTATTGGGCAGACAGGCATAAATTAATGGCTCTGCTTTGCTGCATTCCAAACACAGCTGCGGGCGATTTGGAAGCAGTAGACATGTGCTAGCTTTCATAAATGGTATGAGTACCTGCCGTTCAGAAAACAATGGCAAACTACTGAAAGTAATCTTGCCAAGAAATTACAAACAGCCCCAAAAATGCCGGGGTTGACTGTGACGTCCTGTAAAAGATATGCAATTAATTTAAAGGCTCGTTCGGTCCACATTTTTATAAGCGAATCGATCTCAGTGAATGATGAAGCCAGTACCACACACGCCACATTTACTCGCCATGAGATTCTTCGTACTCATACTAGGCTTAGTCCGCTATCCAGATTAGGTCAATTTGTAAAATCCAAGTTTGCTCTACCAGTTGTGCTGTGTGGCTCTGAAACCTGGAGTACAACGAAAGGAGACGAAGCCTTGTTACAAACCTTTGAGAACAAAGCTTTAAGGCGCATCTTTGGACCCATTAGGGATACACAAAGTGGAGAGTGGAAAAGAAGAAGTAACAAAGACATTTATGATTTGTTTAAGTCCCCGCTAATCACTGGTATATATATATACAGACCTACAAGTACTTGGAATCAACGACTGGCAAGAGAAGGTCCACCAGAGAGACAAATGGAGACGGATTGTATCTGCAGCAAAGAACCTCAATGGCTAGGAACGCTGAAGAAGAAGAAAAATAAGTTTGTTCTAGTGGGAATCGAACCTAAGACCAGGATACCAGCAGGCGAGCGTCTAGCCACGCCACTACCAAATCTAGCAAACTACTTACTGGCTGTGTCTTATTTCTTACTGATTACAATCTGTATTTATAGCGCTGCCAGTGACAGACAAGTGGATAGAGTGTGATACAAATGACTAGATCGAATTTCCTCATGGTGTGCTGATGCCGATGCCCTTGTCAACCCTGCAAAGGCAACGGTTACATGGTTCTCCCTAAACAACCATATTGTGAAAACAGACCTGCCGGCAGTAAGAATGGATGGGAGCATTTTGAGTAGAACCCAGTCAATGACATATCTTGGCGTGAGGCTTGATCGTAGCCTGTCCTTCAGAGATCATGTCGATTATGTCATAACGAAGGCTCGAAAAGGTTTGTCAGCAATGAGAGTCATGGCGACTGCCAATATCGAGCAAAGACTGCTAATACTTCTGTTCCAAGGACTTGTGCTTTCACGCATCGAGTATGCCCTGGCCATCCTCACTGTCAGCCCTACACAGATTGGAAGACTTGAAAAGGTACAAGACGAAGCCATGCGTATCGTTTTGGGCTGCACGAGAGACACCAGCTGTGTAGCAATGAGATACCTCCTTGACTTCCCGACAATGGAACACAGGATCAAGATCTGGAGAGCTCGTGCATACTTAAAAATAAGTGCAGATGAGCAGCACCCTCTGCATGACGCTATATTCAGAGAAAAGAGTGACAGGCTAAAGAGGGGCAAATCATGGATGGGTCGGGTGGAAGATATCGTCAGACAGGTCTGCAGTCTTACCAGTATCAGCCCCGGCAAGGAATGGGTGCCGGTGCCTCCAGCTTTTAAGTGCACTTTCTCCTGCATTATCACACTCGACAGACGGTGCAGAGAGCAGAACCCTGCCGCTGTCAATGCAGAGGTTAACGCGCTCATCTATGAACACTCAGATTGCCCCGAAGTGCTCATCTATACAGATGGATCTGTTGTAAAGCAGCAGAGAAGTGCGTGGGCATTTACAGCCCGTTCAGCGGGCCGAACAGTTCAAGAATCCAGTGGTGCCCACTCTATGACCACTAGCAGCATGACGATGGAGGTGATGGCAGTTCCACAGGCTTTCATATGGCTGGAATCACAGCATTATACCAACGTGTGTGTACTAAGTGATTCAATGAGCATGATTCAGAAGGTCAAGCTGGATCTGTACGTAGACAGTGGACTGAATCGCTGCGGAAGTCTGTTGTCCGCAAAGTCACCTTCATCTTCATCCCGGGACATGCGGGAGTCAAGGGAAATGAACGAGCTGATAAACTGGCTGGCTCTGCACCCCCCTGTAGATGGCCAGCCCATGGATCGTGCCGACGTTATTAACGTCCTTAAAGATATGGCGAGAACAGAGGACTTTGACGTCAGTGATTCCACATCGCTGTCCAGGATGAAAGACCTGGGAGTAGGAATCGGCACAGCCAGACGCGAGAGGTACATCGGGAAAACAAAGCGCCTCGTCAACCAACACAGAACTGGCACTATTAGCCACCGGACGCTGATGCATATGCTGGGGGGGGGGGGGAGGATCTGAGCACCTATGGACATGTCCGGAGTGCAATGAAGATACCCCAACTGATAACTGATAACTGACTGACAATTGGCTCGTTTAGCTTAACGAGGCATCTAAGCGAGATATCTATTCCCATTTATTGCCACAAGATCGCTATTATCGTGTATCCTGCTAACTGGCGTAGGCGTTCATGTCTCTACACAGATCTCAGTCCTTGGTGTTCTGGATCAACTCTGCTGATGATATTCCTCCACGCCACCATCTCAGTCCATCTAACATCATTTCCTTCGGTCTGCCTCTGCCTTTTCTCCAACTTGCCTATTCAGTCGTCACTGTGTTTTCCAATGCCTCTCTTCTAATTATATTATCACAAAACATATGTTTCTAATAGTTACATGTGTTGTTGTACTTTCATTATTCTCTTCTGTCTATCTCTTATAGGTGTATGTGTTGTTGTACTTTAATTATTCTCTTCTGTCTATCTCTTATAGTTGTATTATTGGTCTACTTTAATTATCCTCTTCCAGGCAACCGTTGTTATTTCCTCTGACTATCTTCATATTCGTCTCAGACACCACAACTGTCGCAGGTTCTTCCTAGTGTTTTCATTCACATTCATTGAATCACCGCCATACATCAAAGCGCGGTCTATATTACTCGTATATTGCCTACTCTATTTCTGACAATAAATGATAGTGACTTATTGCATAAGCTACTTTTCACTTTCTGAAATGCAGCTTTTGTTTGACCTATTATTTTCTTTAATCTCTGTCATGCATCTGCCTACTATCTGATAATATGAGTGTCCCTAGGTATTTACATGTATCATCTTGGGTTAGAATTATTACGGATATTGGTTTATAACATGTTCATGATGTCTGTTATATAACCATTGTTTCTGTTGTCATGATATAAAAAAGACCCTTTATGCTCTCTATTACGACTGTGTCAAATACTTGTAGATCTGTTTAGGTTATTCAGCAATCAATACTGTGTCCTCTAAATAGCTTATATTGTTTATATTACGAGAATGACCAAGTAGTAGTTCTGGCGACTTGTTGATCTCTCTCATTATTATTCCGCTATATAGAGACAATAGATCTGACGACGTCATGAACTCTTGGAAAAATCATGTGTTGGTTTTCCCTTGAATTCCACGTTCACACGGGAGTCTTTTACCTCTGTCTTTGACATCAGTGTCCGACTGGCAGGACACGTGAGTGCGCTTGTCTGGTCAGCGGCAGTTGTCCACTTATCCTGGTCGGTACACGGTAGTAAGAAGTTTAAATTAAATAAATTAAGGGAAAAAGTGGGGAATGAACAATGTGGTTGTGTGTAACATAAAAACACGGTTAAATACCAGGTTATAGATGCATCATCGGCGTACGTGAAACACATGTACACCGATTCACGCCACGTATCATATTCTATATAATAATAATAAACAGTGCAACAAAATTGAGCTAAATTTTATTAAAGGCTCATTTCATGGGAAAATCAGGGAGTTGACAGGAAGATTTGTGTACAGTAGGGTACGAACTACTCACTTATATTAACATTTGGCTCGCTCTCCAGAACAGTGTCGAAACAATCACACGCATTCAATGATTACACTCTTACACGCGGTACCGTGAAGTAAACCCTTTTATTCACGTAACCTATCTATGCATTGGGTACATTCCTGGAGGTTGCGCTCATAATCATGCGCAACTCGTACATTATCACAGCAGTATGTACATGCATCATACATCTTATAATAGAATCATACAAAATAACTCTCTCACTGCCTCAGCTCAAGCACATCTCAATCTACCAGTCAGTCACGCCTTCCCTTATTACAGTCATCTCACAGCGATCATGAAACACAAGCATAACTCTCTCTGTCCGTCCGTCTCGAAGTCCTAATCCCGTCTCCCTGACACAGGTATGTTCGGTCAGTCCTTCACTTCTCACAGCTCGTGTCGCCCGTGCGGTGTAATGTGACACGATGACCACAGGGCTTCAACTGGTTAGTAGTTGACCTGTACTTGGTAACACCAGGCTGCCTGTCCTGATCGCCTGTCGTGAGCTGTCCTCCGCTAACTCCTGTCATGCAGGAGTTATATATTAGGTTAGTTGATATTGGGATTCCTGACAATCATACAACAGGAGAAAGACGCCCGAAGTCATGACCCGGAAGGACCCGCCCCCTAGAGTGTAAGGAAGCTATAGGGGTCGAGACACTCAGCTTCGCAAATCAACTTCTGATGATCGGAAACCTCCTTTTATGCGTTCTCTCGCCTTGAACTCCAGCGTAGTCGACACTCGTGCTCCTACTTCTTGTGCACTGGACTAGTTATTGTGTGTGGATTAGCTTTACTTTTTACCAGTGTCACCATTAGCATCTTTCAGCTGATTGTTGATTTCTTGGCAAGATTACGCTCAGTAGTTTGCCATTGCTTTCTGAGCGCCCGGCTCACATACCCCGTAAGTTACCGATGCGGAGAGAAACGCTACCGATTCTCGCACACATCACGTTACTCACGAGAGTATACGGGATTACGGAGAAAACTTAATAACTAACTAACAAAATAATTAACTAACTAAATGCTTATTATGTAACTAACAAATTAGCTAACTAACTAACTAACTTATTATCTAACGCATTAACAAACTAACTAATTAACTAACTAACTAATTAACTAACAAATTAAGTAATTAACTAACTAATTAAATAACTAACTAGTTAACTAACTAATTAACTAACTAGCTAAATAATTATCTAACTTGTCAAGCAAAATGTATCATGAACTATCACGTCATAAACCACTGCAGATCCATTAGAGTAAGCCTTCACTGTCGTGGTGGCACTAGATATTGGTAACTGGGATGATCTTTATTCTACACAAAATCTTATCTGAACAACCACACCCTCTGTTTAAACCAATAAAAAAAGGTTTCACTTCCATTTCCTTGGGCGCCACGATTTTACATCAGTAGATAATATTCTGCCGTCCACGCCTCGATCTGGTTAAATATAAATGTCCAGGACAGATAAGAAGGATCTGCACATTTTTTTGCAGGATCATCGGCTCTCTTTCATCACTACAGCCGCAATCAAAGCCAATTCTACAATCTAGCGCCGTTATCATGAAGATTCTGTTAGTTCTGTTCGCATCTTGTGTTGTGTTGGACGCAGCACAGGGTAAGTTTTCCTGTTGTTGAGTGTGTGTGTGTGTGTGTATGTGTGTGTGTGTGTGTGAGAGAGAGAGAGAGAGAGAGAGAGAGAGAGAGAGAGAGAGTGTGAGTGTGTATGGCGGGTCTGTTGTTGAGTGTGTGTGATGGCGGGTCTGTTGTTGAGTGTGTGTGTGTATGGCGGATCTGTTCTTGAGTGTGTGTTTGTGTGATGTCGGGTCTGTTGTTGAGTGTGTGTGTGTATGGCGGGTATGTTGTTGAGTGTGTGTGTTATGGCGGGTCTGTTGTTGAGTGTGTGTGTGTGTGTGTGTGTGTATGGCGGGACTGTTGTTGAGTGCCTATGTATGGCGAGACTGTTGTTGAGTGTTTGTGTATGGCAGGTCTGTTGTTGAGTGTGTGTATGGTGGGTTGCTGTTGAGTGTTTGTGTATGGCGGGACTGTTGTTGAGTGTTTGTATATGGCAGGTCTGTTGTTGAGTGTTTATGTATGGCAGGTCTGTTGTTGAGTGTTTGTTTATGTCAGGTCTGTTGTTGAGTGTTTGTGTATGGTGGGCTGCTATTGAGTGTTTGTGTATGGCAGGTCTGTTGTTGAGTGTTTGTGTATGGCAGGTATGTTGTTGAGTGTTTGTGTATGGTGGGCTGCTGTTGAGTGTTTGTGTATGGCGGGACTGTTGTTGAGTGTTTGTGTATGGCAGGTCTGTTGTTGAGTGTTTGTGTATGGCAGGTCTGTTGTTGAGTGTCTGCGTATGGTGGGCTGCTGTTGAGTGTTTGTGTATGGCGGGACTGTTGTTGAGTGTTTGTGTATGGTGGCCATGTTGTTGAGTGGTTTTTGTATGGTGGGCCTGTTGTTGAGTGTTTGTGTATGGCAGGTCTCTTGTTGAGTGTTTGTGTATGGCAGGTCTGTTGTTGAGTGTTTGTGTATGGCGGGACTGTTGTTGACTGTTTGTGTATGGTGGGTCTATTGTTGAGTGTTTGTGTATGGCGGGACTGTTGTTGAGTGTTTGTGTATGGCAGGTCTGTTGTTGAGTGTTTGTGTATGGTGGGTTGCTGTTGAGTGTTTGTGTATGGCGGGACTGTTGTTGAGTGTTTGTGTATGGCGGGATTGTTGTTGAGTGTTTGTGTATGGCAGGTCTGTTGTTGAGTGTTTGTGTAGGGCAGGTCTGTTGTTGAGTGTTTGTGTATGGCAGGTCTGTTGTTGAGTGTTTGTGTATGGCAGGTCTGTTGTTGAGTGTTTGTGTATGGTGGGCTGCTGTTGAGTGTTTGTGTATGGCGGGACTGTTGTTGAGTGTTTGTGTATGGCGGGACTGTTGTTGAGTGTTTGTGTATGGCAGGTCTGTTGTTGAGTGTTTGTGTATGGCAGGTCTGTTGTTGAGTGTTTGTATATGGTGGGCTGTTGTTGAGTGTTTGTGTATGGCAGGACTGTTGTTGAGTATTTGTGTATGGCAGGTCTGTTGTTGAGTGTTTGTGTATGGCAGGTCTGTTGTTGAGTGTTTGTGTATGGTGGGCTGCTGTTGAGTGTTTGTGTATGGCGGGACTGTTGTTGAGTGTTTGTGTATGGCAGGTCTGTTGTTGAGTGTTTGTTTATGGCAGGTCTGTTGTTGAGTGTTTGTGTATGGTGGACTGTTGTTGAGTGTGTGTGTGTGTGGCAGGTCTGTTGTTGAGTGTTTGTGTATGGCAGGTCTGTTGTTGAGTGTTTGTGTAGGGCAGGTCTGTTGTTGAGTGTCTGTGTATGGTGGATTGTTGTTGAGTGTTTGTGTATGGCAGGTCTGTTGTTGAGTGTTTGTGTATGGTTGGCCTATAGTTAAGTGTCTGTGTATGGTGGATTGTTGTTGAGTGTTTGTGTATGGCGGGACTGTTGTTGAGTGTTTGTGTATGGCAGGTCTGTTGTTGAGTGTTTGTGTATGGCAGGTCTGTTGTTGAGTGTTTGTATATGGTGGGCTGTTGTTGAGTGTTTGTGTATGGCAGGACTGTTGTTGAGTGTTTGTGTATGGCAGGTCTGTTGTTGAGTGTTTGTGTATGGCAGGTCTGTTGTTGAGTGTTTGTGTATGGTGGGCTGCTGTTGAGTGTTTGTGTATGGCGGGACTGTTGTTGAGTGTTTGTGTACGGCAGGTCTGTTGTTGAGTGTTTGTTTATGGCAGGTATGTTGTTGAGTGATTGTGTATGGTGGACTGTTGTTGAGTGTGTGTGTATGGCAGGTCTTTTGTTGAGTGTTTTTGTATGGCAGGTCTGTTGTTGAGTGTTTGTATGGCAGGTCTGTTGTTGAGTGTCTGTGTATGGTGGATTTTTGTTGAGTGTTTGTGTATGGCAGGTCTGTTGTTTAGTGTCTGTGTATGGTGGGCCTATAGTTGAGTGTCTGTGTATGGTGGATTGTTGTTGAGTGTTTGTGTATGGCAGGTCTGTTGTTTAGTGTCTGTGTATGGTGGGCCTATAGTTGAGTGTCTGTGTATGGTAAATTGTTGTTGAACGTTTGTGTATGGCAGGTCTGTTGTTGAGTGTTTGTGTATGGTGGGTCTGTTGTTGAGTGTTTGTGTATGGTGGGCCTATAGTTGAGTGTCTGTGTATGGTAAATTGTTGTTGAACGTTTGTGTATGGCAGGTCTGTTGTTGACTGTTTGTGTATGGTGGGTCTGTTGTTGAGTGTTTGTGTATGGCGGATTGTTGTTGAGTGTTTGTGTATGGGGGGACTGTTGTTGACTGTTTGTGTATGGTGGGTCTATTGTTGATTGTTTGTGTATGGCGGATTGTTCTTGAGTGTTTGTGTATGGCGGATTGTTGTTGAGTGTTTGTGTATGGCGGACTTGTTGTTGAGTGTGTGTGATTGATGGGTCTGTTTTGTTGATTGTTTGTGTATGGCGGATTGTTCTTGAGTGTTTGTGTATGGCGGATTGTTGTTGAGTGTTTGTGTATGGGGGGACTGTTGTTGACTGTTTGTGTATGGTGGGTCTATTGTTGATTGTTTGTGTATGGCGGATTGTTGTTGAGTGTTTGTGTATGGCGGATTGTTGTTGAGTGTTTGTGTATGGTGGGTCTATTGTTGAGTGTTTGTGTATGGCGGACTTGTTGTTGAGTGTGTGTGATTGATGGGTCTGTTGTTGAGTGTGTGTGATTGATGGGTCTGTTGTTGAGTGTGTGTGATTGATGGGTCTGTTGTTGAGTGTGTGTGATTGGCGGTACTGTTGCTGAATGGTTGTGTGATGGCAGGTCTGTTGTTGAGTGTCTGTGTATGGTGGGCCTGTTATTGTTCCTCCCAAGACGGTGCCTGGTACGCATGTTAGGCTAAACAATTACTGTAGGTGTCATATATTTAACCAGTATAGTTAACCAGACTTACGTCACATAACACACACACACACACACATATATACACACACACACAAACACACCGGCCATTTATCACGTGTACAGTATCTGCATCTGGCAGCAAGTCAATTGTCTATCTGCAGAAATATGGTTGTCGCTCCGCCCGTCCATCCATGCATATACATCTTCGTCCATCCACCCATCCATCTATATCTCCGCCAACCCACACATGCATCTATATCTCCGCCCATAAACCCATGCACCTGTATCTTCGCCCATCAATTCAATCCTCTGTCGATCTGCCAGCATGTTTGCCTACCTGCCTGTCTAGCTAGATATCTAGCGAGCTATCTGTCTGTCTATCTATATATTTATCGATGTATCTAAATACCTACTTACCTACCTACCTATCTGTATGTCTATCTATATATGTATCTGTATATCTATCTACTTATCTACCTATTGACCTACCTTCATGTCTGGCTATCTATCTGTTTACCTATATATATATGTGTGTGTGTGTGTGTGTGTGCGCGCGCGCGCGAGCGCGGGCACGTGTGTGTATACCATGGTTACATTCTGGAATATTTCTGTTACCCCTCGCTGGTGTCTTGCTTCTCTTTGCTGCAGTATTAATGCACGTTCTACGCCCTTGGTTCTGTCAACAGCAAATCTGTTAGCGGACGAGGTGCAGACCATCCTGCGGAACAGTCCGGACATTTCAATACACGACTGCAGCACCAAGTGTGATCACGTCTTTCAGTTTCCAGACATACTGGACGAGGCTATCAGTGATTACCAATGTGCTCAGCAGTGCGCCTGGTGAGTATGAGTTCAGATCTGTGACTGTCCAGTGCCAACAGGCAAAATGTCAAAAATGCCCATTAAGTTTTATAAATTGCAATCTCATCAACGAAATGTAATTTGACACTAGTCCAACCAAACACCTACATATTCGCTCATCCTAATACTTGCCTGTCTGTTCGCCGGTCTACAGTTTAGATGCTATAAATATGATGTGAAACCGCGTTACATTTACACATGACAGAAAAACCTGGCCACCATCTGTTAAAAGCTAAACAATGGCGGTCTGTCAGTTCACCATCACACACGACTCGACGCGTCATCGAGAGCAAGACGCCTAATCACTTCAAGCCGGACACGGGTCAGAAAATAGCACGTGGCAAGGGTAACACGGGTCAGACAATGGCACGTGGCAAGGGTAACACGTGTCAGAAAATGGCACGTGGCAAGGGTAACACGGGTCAGACAATGGCACGTGGCAAGGGTAACACGTGTCAGAAAATGGCACGTGGCAAGGGTAACACGGGTCAGACAATGGCACGTGGCAAGGGTAACACGGGTCAGACAATGGCACGTGGCAAGGGTAACACGTGTCAGAAAATGGCACGTGGCAAGGGTAACACGGGTCAGACAATGGCACGTGGCAAGGGTAACACGGGTCAGACAATGGCACGTGGCAAGGGTAACGCCAGAAGACATCCGAATTTCAAAATGAGTAGCGTGGAAGCCGCCAACACAATCAGGAAGATACCAGAGGGAAACCTGACTGCTAGCTGCAGTAAAACACAATCAAGAAGAAACAAGAGGAAAACCTGACTGCTAGCTGCAGTAAAACACAATCAAGAAGAAACAAGAGGGAAACTTGACTGCTAGCTGCAGTAGCACACAATCAAGAAGACACCAGAGGGAAACCTGACTGCTAGCTGCAGTAAAACACAATCAAGAAGAAACAAGAGGGAAACCTGACTGCTAGCTGCAGTAAAACACAATCAAGAAGACACCAGAGGGAAACCTGACTGCTAGCTGCAGTAAAACACAATCAAGAAGACACCAGAGGGAAACCTGACTGCTAGCTGCAGTAAAACACAATCAAGAAGACACCAGAGGGAAACCTGACTGCTAGCTGCAGTAAAACACAATCAAGAAGACACCAGAGGGAAACCTGACTGCTAGCTGCAGTAAAACACAATCAAGAAGAAACAAGAGGGAAACCTGACTGCTAGCTGCAGTAAAACACAATCAAGAAGACACCAGAGGGAAACCTGACTGCTAGCTGCAGTAAAACACAATCAAGAAGACACCAGAGGGAAACCTGACTGCTAGCTGCAGTAAAACACAATCAAGAAGACACCAGAGGGAAACCTGACTGCTAGCTGCAGTAAAACACAATCAAGAAGACACCAGAGGGAAACCTGACTGCTAGCTGCAGTAAAACACAATCAAGAAGACACCAGAGGGAAACCTGACTGCTAGCTGCAGTAAAACACAATCAAGAAGACACCAGAGGGAAACCTGACTGCTAGCTGCAGTAAAACACAATCAAGAAGAAACAAGAGGGAAACCTGACTGCTAGCTGCAGTAAAACACAATCAAGAAGAAACAAGAGGGAAACCTGACTGCTAGCTGCAGTAAAACACAATCAAGAAGAAACAAGAGGGAAACTTGACTGCTAGCTGCAGTAAAACACAATCAAGAAGAAACAAGAGGAAACTTGACTGCTAGCTGCAGTAAAACACAATCAAGAAGAAACAAGAGGGAAACTTGACTGCTAGCTGCAGTAAAACACAATCAAGAAGAAACAAGAGGGAAACTTGACTGCTAGCTGCAGTAAAACACAATCAAGAAGAAACAAGAGGGAAACTTGACTGCTAGCTGCAGTAACACACAATCAAGAAGAAACAAGAGGAAAACCTGACTGCTAGCTGCAGTAAAACACAATCAAGAAGAAACAAGAGGGAAACTTGACTGCTAGCTGCAGTAAAACACAATCAAGAAGAAACAAGAGGGAAAACTTGACTGCTAGCTGCAGTAAAACACAATCAAGAAGACACCAGAGGGAAACCTGACTGCTAGCTGCAGTAAAACACAATCAAGAAGAAACAAGAGGGAAACCTGACTGCTAGCTGCAGTAAAACACAATCAAGAAGAAACAAGAGGGAAACTTGACTGCTAGCTGCAGTAAAACACAATCAAGAAGAAACAAGAGGGAAACTTGACTGCTAGCTGCAGTAAAACACAATCAAGAAGAAACAAGAGGGAAACTTGACTGCTAGCTGCAGTAAAACACAATCAAGAAGAAACAAGAGGGAAACTTGACTGCTAGCTGCAGTAAAACACAATCAAGAAGAAACAAGAGGGAAACTTGACTGCTAGCTGCAGTAACACACAATCAAGAAGAAACAAGAGGAAAACCTGACTGCTAGCTGCAGTAAAACACAATCAAGAAGAAACAAGAGGAAAACTTGACTGCTAGCTGCAGTAACACACAATCAAGAAGAAACAAGAGGAAAACCTGACTGCTAGCTGCAGTAAAACACAATCAAGAAGAAACAAGAGGAAAACTTGACTGCTAGCTGCAGTAAAACACAATCAAGAAGAAACAAGAGGGAAACTTGACTGCTAGCTGCAGTAAAACACAATCAAGAAGAAACAAGAGGGAAACTTGACTGCTAGCTGCAGTAAAACACAATCAAGAAGAAACAAGAGGGAAACTTGACTGCTAGCTGCAGTAACACACAATCAAGAAGAAACAAGAGGAAAACCTGACTGCTAGCTGCAGTAAAACACAATCAAGAAGAAACAAGAGGGAAACTTGACTGCTAGCTGCAGTAAAACACAATCAAGAAGAAACAAGAGGGAAACTTGACTGCTAGCTGCAGTAAAACACAATCAAGAAGACACCAGAGGGAAACCTGACTGCTAGCTGCAGTAAAACACAATCAAGAAGAAACAAGAGGGAAACCTGACTGCTAGCTGCAGTAAAACACAATCAAGAAGAAACAAGAGGGAAACTTGACTGCTAGCTGCAGTAAAACACAATCAAGAAGAAACAAGAGGAAAACCTGACTGCTAGCTGCAGTAAAACACAATCAAGAAGAAACAAGAGGGAAACCTGACTGCTAGCTGCAGTAAAACACAATCAAGAAGAAACAAGAGGGAAACTTGACTGCTAGCTGCAGTAAAACACAATCAAGAAGAAACAAGAGGGAAACTTGACTGCTAGCTGCAGTAAAACACAATCAAGAAGACACAAGAGGAAAACTTGACTGCTAGCTGCAGTAAAACACAATCAAGAAGACACAAGAGGGAAACTTGACTGCTAGCTGCAGTACAACGCCAGGACGTGAAACAACCGCAAAGGTTATTTAAACTTCTACACCAAATGATGTCGCTGCCGTCGATCAATCGACGCCAGAGACCACAACTTTAATTGAAGACAACAGCACCCGTGAAGTTTTCAACAGTAATATCCGTGAAGTTTCCAACAGCACCAAGACGAAGCAGCCCAGTTTATCAAAGACCTCAACATCGGAGGAAACTACAACAACTGAGGACTTCACCGGCTGAAAATTACTGCTAAAACAGACAAGCGTGGGAGAAGCCAAATTGTCGGCGCTACCAACAGCCAAGATAATCAGTCTGTTGGAAAACGAGCTGGGAAGAAACAGCATCTACCAGCTGCGCAAGACACCTGATGGAGTAGTGGTCTCCATCAACAAAAACCTAAAGACCACAGCACTTATGCAGAATATTGCACAAGAAGAGAAGTCTGACATCAAGCTTCACTACGGCATCTTATTGGAAGCCACCCAACACAGGATGATAAAACGATGGGTCATTAAACGAGTCAAGACCCCATCTCACCAACGACCAGATCAGGGAGATGCTGACAAGGGAGAACAAGAAACTCAAGATCACCAGTGCTGAGAGAATCACCGGCAAGAATAACATCCCCTCCACAGTCGTCATCGCTACATTGGAGGACCGAGTGATCCCTCAGTTCATCAGATGGGACAAGTGAGACCAAGTTCCAGATCACTTCGTACCGAGAGTACTGCAGTGCTCCTAGTGCCAGAAGTTTTGACACACCCGTGCCACCTGCAAAAGTGAGGTGGAGGTATGCAGGTACTGCTCTGGACCTCATCCATACATTCAGAAGGCCTAACCCAAACAGAAAGTGCGCCAACTGCCTCGGCAACCACGGCGCCAGATACCTCGGCTGCCCCTGCCACCAAGACAGCAAGGAAGCCATGAAGATCACCATCAAGACTAACCTGCCCTATAAAGAAGCTAGGAGGCAGTACGAGGCCACCAATCGACTCACCAAAAGTGACAAAGCGCAACTTGAAGGCCAACTGAAGGACCTGCGATCAAAGTTCACCAACATGGAGTAAGTAAAAGACAAGACACAAGAGACTCAGATAACAGCCGCTCAGTGCATCCTGGACGACGCGAGGCAAGTTCAGCAGAAGATTGAGCAGGATGTGGCTCGAATGGCTGCTATACAGGCTGAGACTGGAGAACAACTATTAAAAATACAATATAAAAGAAAGGACAGAAGATACTCTTAAAGAGATATTAGCACTGCTGAGCACCCAGACAGCCACACCCGAACCAGAAGATTCAAGAACACAGACAGAAGAAGAAGCAACAGAGGAAGGACGATATCGCTCACCACCAAGATCCGACTAGCGAACACCGAGAAGAACAGAAGGAAACCCACGACGGGGTAATAGGAAGAATACCAGAAGAGACGACAACTGGTAAAACTCCCTGAAGGAATCAGCACCATAAGACGGGGTGGGGCCACAATTACTCTGGGCCTCAACAAATGCGCGACGCTGTCCAGACATGAAAAACCTCAACATGAAAGTAACGAACGCAATCAACCCATCAGAAGCCGGGAAGTTGACAACAAGCAGCCCAAAGTACGAAAGACAAACTACAAGCTACACCATAAACACCCCAACATAGCCAAGTCGAAAACTCGAAGGCTGAAAGGGGGTACTCGTACCAAACATTGGATTGTATTGGTCTGTCAGTCCTTGTGTGTGTTGTTTTCCGTCCATTTTTATCGCGGGGAAGAAAGCCACAGCCTTTTTCTATCCAGTTAACCGAGTGGGTTGGCTGCAATTTCAGAGCTCGCCTGGGTATAAGTTTGTGTTGCAAAGTTACTATTGTCTTAGTGTCTAGTGATTGTTGTTTGTGTTAAGAATGCGTATATGTTTTTTGCAACTATTCGCAACTAGCATCATGTCCAACAGTTGTAGTATCTTGTCCAACAGTTGTAGCATCATGTCCAACAGTTGTAGCATCTTGTCCAACAGTTGTAGCATCATGTCCAACAGTTGTAGCATCATGTCCAACAGTTGTAGCATCATGTCCAACAGTTGTAGCATCATGTCCAACAGTTGTAGTATCTTGTCCAACAGTTGTAGCATCATGTCCAACAGTTGTAGCATCATGTCCAACAGTTGTAGCAATCATGTCCAACAACAGTAGCATCATGTCCAACAGTTGTAGCATCATGTCCAACAGTTGTAGCGTCATGTCCAACAGTTGTAGCATCATGTCCAACAGTTGTAGCATCATGTCCAACAGTTGTAGCATCATGTCCAACAGTTGTAGCATCACGTCCAACAGTTGTAGCATCATGTCCAACAGTTGTAGCATCATGTCCAACAGTTGTAGCATCATGTCCAACAGTTGTAGCATCATGTCCAACAGTTGTAGCATCATGTCCAACAGTTGTAGCATCATGTCCAACAGTTGTAGCATCATGTCCAACAGTTGTAGCATCATGTCCAACAGTTGTAGCATCATGTCCAACAGTTGTAGCATCATGTCCAACAGTTGTAGCATCATGTCCAACAGTTGTAGCATCATGTCTAACAGTTGTAGCATCATGTCCAACAGTTGTAGCATCATGTCCAACAGTTGTAGCATCATGTTTAACAGTTGTAGCATCATGTCCAACAGTTGTAGCGTCATGTCCAACAGTTGTAGCATCATGTCCAACAGTTCTAGCGTCATGTCCAACAGTTGTAGCATCATATCCAACAGCTTACATCCTCTCTGTTCTGGTCATGGTCGATGTTTAAATATTTATATTTTTCTGTTCCAGCCAAATTGCCCGGCGGTGCCAAGAGCCGTTAGTTCCAACAAACGGTCTCAAACGACAAGATCACCGACACCACCCTCACCATATTCAGTCTGAACAGGAGACAACATCTGTTCCAAGTGCTTCACCAGTAGTAGTCGGTGCCACAGAGGGGACAATTCTGACAGTCAGCTATGGGGATAAGAGCACCACAGTAGTTGATCCATCAGTCACTCCAAGTCACCACTCAATACCTCAACACCCCACATCTACTCAACCTGAGCAATGGACAACGTTTCTTCCAAGTGCTTCATCAGCTGTACCTGATGCCACTGAGGGAACAATTCTGACAGTCAGCTATGGGGATAAGAGCACCACAGTAGTTGATCCATCCGTCACTCCAAGTCACCACTCAATACCTCAACACCCCACATCTACTCAACCTGAGCAATGGACAACGTTTCTTCCAAGTGCTTCATCAGCTGTACCTGATGCCACTGAGGGGACAATTCTCACAGTCAGCTATGGGGATAAGAGCACCACAGCAGTTGATCCATCCGTCACTCCAAGTCCCCAGTCAATACCTCAACACCCCACATCTACTCAACCTGAGCAATGGACAACGTTTCTTCCAAGTGCTTCATCAGCTGTACCTGATGCCACTGAGGGAACAATTCTCACAGTCAGCTATGGGGATAAGAGCACCACAGCAGTTGATCCATCCGTCACTCCAAGTCACCACTCAATACCTCAACACCCCACATCTACTCAACCTGAGCAATGGACAACGTTTCTTCCAAGTGCTTCATCAGCTGTACCTGATGCCACTGAGGGGACAATTCTCACAGTCAGCTATGGGGATAAGAGCACCACAGTAGTTGATCCATCCGTCACTCCAAGTCCCCACTCAATACCTCAACACCCCACATCTACTCAACCTGAGCAATGGACAACGTTTCTTCCAAGTGCTTCATCAGCTGTACCTGATGCCACTGAGGGGACAATTCTGACAGTCAGCTATGGGGATAAGAGCACCACAGCAGTTGATCCATCCGTCACTCCATTTCACCACTCAAGACATCCACACCACACACCCACTCAATCTGAGCAGGAGACAACATCACTTCCAAGTGCTTCACCGGGTGTGTCTGGTGCCACTATGGGAATAATTTTGACAGTCAGTCAAGAGGATCAGAGCACCACGGAATCAGAACCATCCGTGACTCCAGTTCACCACTCAAGACATTCACACCATACAACCACTCAATCTGAGCAATGGACAACGTCTCTTCCAAGTGCTTCACATATTGTGCCTGATGCCACTGAGAGGCCAGCTTTGACAGTCAGCTATGGGGATAAGAGCACCTCTGAATCAGAACCATCTGTGACTCCAGTTCATCATTCAAAACATTCACACCACAGAACCACTCAATCTGAGCAAGATACAACATCTCTTCCAAGTGCTTCACGGGCAGTAGTTGGTGCCACTGGAGGAGCAATTTTGACAGTCAGCTATGGAGATCAGAGCACCACTGCAGCTGCTGCATCAGGGACCCCTGTTCATCATTCAAGACATTCACATCACACACCCACTCAATCTGAGCAGGAGACAATATCTGTTCCAAGTGCTTCACATGCTATCTCTGATGCTACTAGGGTAATACTTTTGACAGTCAGTCAAGAGGATCAGAGCACCACTGAATCCGAACAATCCGTGACTCCAATTCACCACTCAAGACATTCACACCATACAACCACTCAATCAGAGCAATGGACAACGTCTCTTCCAAGTGCTTCATTCGCTACGTCTGATGCCACTGAGGGGACAATTCTGACAGTCAGCTATGAGGATAAGAGCACCACAGCAGCTAATACTCCCGTCACTCCAGTTCCCACTCAAGACATTCACACCATACAACCACTCAATTTTAGCAATGGACAACGTCTCTTCCAAGTGCTTCACAAATTGTGTCTGATGCCACTGAGAGGCCAGTTTTGACAGTCAGCTATGGGGATAAGAGCACCTCTGAATCAGAACCATCTGTGACTCCAGTTCACCACTCAAGACATTCACACCACCCACTCACTCAATCTGAACAATGGACAACTTCTCTTTCAAGTGATTCACCAGCTGTGTCTGATGCCACTGTAGGACCAGTTCTTTTGGTCAGTCATGACCATGAGAGTACCACTGTAGTTGAGGCATCTGTGAGTTCAATTCACCACTCAAGACATCCACACCATACACCGACTCAATCTGAGGAGACAGCTTCTCTTCTAAGTGCTTCATCAGCTGTACCAGTTCATAGCACAACATCACTTGATGTATCCGTGACTCCAATTCATCTGTGAGGGCATCAACAGGATATCTCAACCATGTCTGCCAAGGAGACAACACTTGAATATATAACTGCTTCATAAGTGCTGGACGCTTGAGGTTATAGTGACCAAATATTTACATTCTGAATAAAGTACGGACATGTCGTTAAAAATTGTCGCTAATTTGTTGTGCAAGTAAGAAAGTATGATAATGCTACACTTTCTCAATACCTTGTGTATGATCTACGGATATGTCAATAGGAAATACAAACAATTAGATATGTGTAGCGCCTGCGAAAAGATGAGACATACTAAACACGGATATGATGTACACACCTTACAACGGACTCCATAAATGTGAACATAGATCACAGTGTGAAAATCCCTCAAAAAAGAGACAGTCCAACAAATGTGTAATAATAAAATAATTTTAAAAATAAATATTCTAGGATACAACAAACTACGTTTCGATTAAATAAATCTTCATCAGGGACGGGACAACACAAATAGATCTAAAGAAAAAACCTCAAATTATAAAATTAAATTAAAACGCAAATCCTTTGTTGTCAAGAAGGCATAAACGTTGAGTTCAGTTCGGTTTTTAAAAGTGCTTTTATAAAATAAAGGTTGAATCCAATTCAGCTGTTAAATGTGCCATATAAGAAATGTGTAGTCAACGATGTGCAACAGTCAGATATGTCACTTGCACGTCTCAGGCGTGTATTGTCTGGTCTGTGTAGTTTCTGCTACATGTTTGTTTGCTCTGTGTGCTCTCAGTTCTCATATGTCATCGTCTTATACATTTTGTTGCGGGAAGGTGACCCGGCCACAAATGTCTGACGAAGTCGGATGCGTCGGCCGAAAGATTCAAATATCGCAGCTTTGCTATAAACAGGCACAACGCAATTACGTCTAAAATAACATTGCGCACGGACCGCAGGCGATGAAGAACACATATTGTTGTGTGCATGCGGAACATCAAAAATGAGTTAACGAGGCTTAGAAACATCTAGTGGTAGCAAACATGACATCCTCAAGCCTAGTCCATACACGCGATACTACTTTTAGTGCACTGGACTGATGTTTACGTGTGGGTTAGCTTCCCTATTACCAGTGTCTCCTACCATCAAGCGAACCCACTCCGACTTCTGAGGTACTTGTAACTTAGTCCCCAAGTCAAGGATTAGGACATTTTAGTCCAACTGTCCCGTGTAGATGTTGATTCCGCTACCTCAACATGAGCTCAGCACGCTTTAAAGAACCAGCGTTCTGATCCGTTCGGCCACGCTGATCTCCTACAGACAGAGACAAGAATGAGGCAGTCCTTACAGAAGCCAAAGACAACTGAGAATTGATTAGCGAAGCCAGACAGAGACAGGAATCAGGCAGTCCTTCTAGAAACCAAAAACAACTGAAGATTGATTAGAGAAGTCAGACAGAGACATGGCAGAGTATGTGGGCAAGTGTGGATGAGTTAACACAAACACTTTGTTTTCACTGGTAAGCTGGGTGAGACCAGAGTAAAAGGAGGGCAAAGAGCGAACATATCTGCATGATTTGTTCATATGAGATAACTGGAACAGCTACATCGACCTGGTCCAGGATCCTTGTGGACCATGGTCACCCAAGTTGACCGGCATGGCGCTTGACCTTTCATTTATACAGGTCACCAAGCCTGAATGAACAGGAGCACTTGCACATACATTTCTGCTGCGCTGACAGTAGGATAGTGCGATCATTCCCGACACAGGTGGGTTAGATTAAAACATTGACTTCCTGTTCAGAAGGCAATGGCAATCTACTGGACATACAATTGCCCAGAGAATGAATTGGAGTTTGGGGTTGATTCCAGCATCCTGAAAGGTACATGCCACACATACATAACCACACAAGAAAACGCACACATGGTCAACAAACCACACATACTGATACAAGTGAGAACAGGTTTACTTTAGATATATGCCAGCCACAACAGACAACGTTAGTGTTTTTATCACAATAAATCAACAATAACATACGAGAAGTGTAAACAGTTTTACTGACAGGGGCACCATGGTTGGTAAGTCATTGGGGAGCCGTAAACATGTTTCATAACATCACTAATTACCGGAACCAGGTCTATGGCCAGTTTAAAGAGATTGTCTCCTAAATAATAGGATCAGTTTGATTGCCTACCTATAATTGTTAGATCAGGTGGTTGTCAAACTACAACACCATTCAGTCAAGTGCCTTCTTCACATTAAAAGTCGGCTGAAAGGGGTCTCCTACACCCTGTGTCCTGCGTCTTGATGTCCTCATACAAGCTTCTTCAAGTCCATTTCTTGATGTTGTCTATCCACTTGTAACTTTGTCTTCTAGTACATCTCTTGATGTTGTCCATCCACATGTAACTTTCCTGATGTTGTCCACTCACCTGTAACGGTGTCTTCCAGTCCATCTGTTGATGTTGTCCACCCACATATAACTTTGAATTCCTCTTGCACACTTCCCTCCAACACATCCTGTAACATGGCGATGTGTATCTGCACCTGGCCAACACGATGTCTACTGCTTATCCGATGTCTCATTCAGCAATGTTTCCTTACATCCCAATGTTTGTAATATATTTGTTAATGTCTCCTGCCCTCATACCCTCCCCCCCCCCCTTCTTTGCATCTATATAACAACATTTTAATGGCTTCAGTTTTGCTCTCACATTGTGTGTCTTTGCTGCAACATATAAAACTTGTAAAATACTTGATAAAACTACTGTAGTGACGCCGTAATTGTTTCAAGGCTTCCTTATCTAGAACAAAGCTGTATGAAACATTGTGTGTTCAGCGTGTAAACAGCGAAATAAACACAATTTTTATCTAACGATTAACTAGGTTTATTCTCATTCTTTTCCTTCCGCTGTCCAGGATTTTTAAGTCTCAGACTTCACCATCAACTGTGTAGATCAAACCCGCTGTCCAGGATTTTTAAGTCTCAGACTTCACCATCAACTTTGTAGATCAAACCCGCTGTCCAGGATTTGTAAGTCTCAGACTTCACCATCAACTGTGTAGATCAAACCCAGCTGTCCAGGATTTGTAAGTCTCAGACTTCACCATCAACTTTTGTAGATCAACCCGCTGTCCAGGATTTGTAAGTCTCAGACTTCACCCATCAACTTTGTAGATCAAACCCGCTGTCCAGGATTTGTAAGTCTCAGACTTCACCATCAACTTTGTAGATCAAACCCGCTGTCCAGGATTTGTAAGTCTCAGACTTCACCATCAACTGTGTAGATCAAACCCGCTGTCCAGGATTTGTAAGTCTCAGACTTCACCATCAACTTTGTAGATCAAACCCGCTGTCCAGGATTTGTAAGTCTCAGACTTCACCATAAACTTTGTAGATCAAACCCGCTGTCCAGGATTTTGTAAGTCTCAGACTTCACCATCAACTTTGTAGATCAAACCCGCTGTCCAGGATTTGTAAGTCTCAGACTTCCCATCAACTTTGTAGATCAAACCCGCTGTCCAGGATTTGTAAGTCTCAGACTTCACCATCAACTTTGTAGATCAAACCCGCTGTCCAGGATTTGTAAGTCTCAGACTTCACCATCAACTGTGTAGATCAAACCCGCTGTCCAGGATTTGTAAGTCTCAGACTTCACCATCAACTTTGTAGATCAAACCCGCTGTCCAGGATTTCTAAGTCTCAGACTTCACCATCAACTTTGTAGATCAAACCCGCTGTCCAGGATTTCTAAGTCTCAGACTTCACCATCAACTTTGTAGATCAAACCGCTGTCCAGGATTTGTAAGTCTCAGACTTCACCATCAACTTTGTAGATCAAACCCGCTGTCCAGGATTTGTAAGTCTCAGACTTCACCATCAACTTTGTAGATCAAACCCGCTGTCCAGGATTTGTAAGTCTCAGACTTCACCATCAACTTTGTAGATCAAACCCGCTGTCCAGGATTTGTAAGTCTCAGACTTCACCATCAACTTTGTAGATCAAACCCGCTGTCCAGGATTTGTAAGTCTCAGACTTCACCATCAACTTTGTAGATCAACCCGCTGTCCAGGATTTGTAAGTCTCAGACTTCACCATCAACTTTGTAGATCAAACCCGCTGTCCAGGATTTGTAAGTCTCAGACTTCACCATCAACTTTGTAGATCAAACCCGCTGTCCAGGATTTGTAAGTCTCAGACTTCACCATCAACTGTGTAGATCAAACCCGCTGTCCAGGATTTGTAAGTCTCAGACTTCACCATCAACTGTGTAGATCAAACCCGCTATCCAGGATTTGTAAGTCTCAGACTCCACCATCAACTTTGTAGATCAAACGAGCTGTCCAGGATTTGTAAGTCTCAGACTTCACCATCAACTTTGTAGATCAAACCCGCTGTCCAGGATTTGTAAGTCTCAGACTTCACAATCAACTTTGTAGATCAAACCCGCTGTCCAGGATTTGTAAGTCTCAGACTTCACCATCAACTTTGTAGATCAAACCCGCTGTCCAGGATTTGTAAGTCTCAGACTTCACCATCAACTTTGTAGATCAAACCCGCTGTCCAATGCAGACATTGCTCTGTATCCAAGTGTTTCGTGCCCAGTGTCATTGTTACATCTCTCCAATACAAGAAACCATCATTGTCATTGTTACATCTCTCCATTACAAGAAACCATCATTGTCATTGTTACATCTCTCCAATACAAGAAACCATCATTGTCATTGTTACATCTCTCCAATACAAGAAGCCATCATTGTCATTGTTACATCTCTCCAATACAAGAAACCATCATTGTCATTGTTACATCTCTCCAATACAAGAAACCATCATTGTCATTGTTACATCTCTCCAATACAAGAAACCATCATTGTCATTGTTACATCTCTCCAATACAAGAAGCCATCATTGTCATTGTTACATCTCTCCAATACAAGAAAGCCATCATTGTCATTGTTACATCTCTCCAATACAAGAAGCCATCATTGTCATTGTTACATCTCTCCAATACAAGAAGCCATCATTGTCATTGTTACATCTCTCCAATACAAGAAGCCATCATTGTCATTGTTACATCTCTCCAATACAAGAAACCATCATTGTCATTGTTACATCTCTCCAATACAAGAAGCCATCATTGTCATTGTTACATCTCTCCAATACAAGAAACCATCATTGTCATTGTTACATCTCTCCAATACAAGAAACCATCATAGTCATTGTTACATCTCTCCAATACAAGGCACCATCATTGTCATTGTTACATCTCTCCAATACAAGAAACCATCATTGTCATTGTTACATCTCTCCAATACAAGGCACCATCATTGTCATTGTTACATCTCTCCAATACAAGAAACCATCATTGTCATTGTTACATCTCTCCAATACAAGGCACCATCATTGTCATTGTTACATCTCTCCAATACAAGAAACCATCATAGTCATTGTTACATCTCTCCAATACAAGAAACCATCATTGTCATTGTTACATCTCTCCAATACAAGAAACCATCATAGTCATTGTTACATCTCTCCAATACAAGACACCATCATTGTCATTGTTACATCTCTCCAATACAAGAAACCATCATAGTCATTGTTACATCTCTCCAATACAAGAAACCATCATAGTCATTGTTACATCTCTCCAATACAAGAAACCATCATTGTCATTGTTACATCTCTCCAATACAAGAACCATCATTGTCATTGTTACATCTCTCCAATACAAGAAACCATCATTGTCATTGTTACATCTCTCCAATACAAGAAACCATCATTGTCATTGTTACATCTCTCCAATACAAGAAACCATCATAGTCATTGTTACATCTCTCCAATACAAGAAACCATCATTGTCATTGTTACATCTCTCCAATACAAGAAGCCATCATTGTCATTGTTACATCTCTCCAATACAAGAAACCATCATTGTCATTGTTACATCTCTCCAATACAAGAAACCATCATAGTCATTGTTACATCTCTCCAATACAAGAAACCATCATTGTCATTGTTACATCTCTCCAATACAAGAAACCATCATTGTCATTGTTACATCTCTCCAATACAAGGCACCATCATTGTCATTGTTACATCTCTCCAATACAAGAAACCATCATTGTCATTGTTACATCTCTCCAATACAAGAAACCATCATTGTCATTGTTACATCTCTCCAATACAAGAAGCCATCATTGTCATTGTTACATCTCTCCAATACAAGAAACCATCATTGTCATTGTTACATCTCTCCAATACAAGGCACCATCATTGTCATTGTTACATCTCTCCAATACAAGAAGCCATCATTGTCATTGTTACATCTCTCCAATACAAGAAACCATCATAGTCATTGTTACATCTCTCCAATACAAGACACCATCATTGTCATTGTTACATCTCTCCAATACAAGGCACCATCATTGTCATTGTTACATCTCTCCAATACAAGGCACCATCATTGTCATTGTTACATCTCTCCAATACAAGAAGCCATCATAGTCATTGTTACATCTCTCCAATACAAGAAACCATCATTGTCATTGTTACATCTCTCCAATACAAGGCACCATCATTGTCATTGTTACATCTCTCCAATACAAGAAGCCATCATTGTCATTGTTACATCTCTCCAATACAAGAAACCATCATTGTCATTGTTACATCTCTCCAATACAAGGCACCATCATTGTCATTGTTACATCTCTCCAATACAAGAACCATCATTGTCATTGTTACATCTCTCCAATACAAGAAACCATCATAGTCATTGTTACATCTCTCCAATACAAGGCACCATCATTGTCATTGTTACATCTCTCCAATACAAGAAACCATCATTGTCATTGTTACATCTCTCCAATACAAGAAACCATCATTGTCATTGTTACATCTCTCCAATACAAGAAACCATCATTGTCATTGTTACATCTCTCCAATACAAGAAACCATCATAGTCATTGTTACATCTCTCCAATACAAGAACCATCATTGTCATTGTTACATCTCTCCAATACAAGAAACCATCATTAGTCATTGTTACATCTCTCCAATACAAGAAACCATCATTGTCATTGTTACATCTCTCCAATACAAGGCACCATCATTGTCATTGTTACATCTCTCCAATACAAGAAACCATCATTGTCATTGTTACATCTCTCCAATACAAGAAACCATCATAGTCATTGTTACATCTCTCCAATACAAGAAACCATCATAGTCATTGTTACATCTCTCCAATACAAGAAACCATCATTGTCATTGTTACATCTCTCCAATACAAGAAACCATCATTGTCATTGTTACATCTCTCCAATACAAGAAACCATCATTGTCATTGTTACATCTCTCCAATACAAGAAACCATCATTGTCATTGTTACATCTCTCCAATACAAGAAACCATCATTGTCATTGTTACATCTCTCCAATACAAGAAGCCATCATTGTCATTGTTACATCTCTCCAATACAAGACACCATCATTGTCATTGTTACATCTCTCCAATACAAGAAACCATCATAGTCATTGTTACATCTCTCCAATACAAGAAACCATCATTGTCATTGTTACATCTCTCCAATACAAGAACCATCATTGTCATTGTTACATCTCTCCAATACAAGAAACCATCATAGTCATTGTTACATCTCTCCAATACAAGGCAACCATCATTGTCATTGTTACATCTCTCCAATACAAGAAACCATCATTAGTCATTGTTACATCTCTCCAATACAAGAAACCATCATTGTCATTGTTACATCTCTCCAATACAAGAAACCATCATTGTCATTGTTACATCTCTCCAATACAAGAACCATCATTGTCATTGTTACATCTCTCCAATACAAGAAACCATCATTGTCATTGTTACATCTCTCCAATACAAGAAACCATCATAGTCATTGTTACATCTCTCCAATACAAGACACCATCATTGTCATTGTTACATCTCTCCAATACAAGAAACCATCATAGTCATTGTTACATCTCTCCAATACAAGAACCATCATTAGTCATTGTTACATCTCTCCAATACAAGGAAACCATCATTGTCATTGTTACATCTCTCCAATACAAGAAGCCATCATTGTCATTGTTACATCTCTCCAATACAAGAAACCATCATTGTCATTGTTACATCTCTCCAATACAAGAACCATCATTGTCATTGTTACATCTCTCCAATACAAGAAGCCATCATTGTCATTGTTACATCTCTCCAATACAAGAACCATCATTGTCATTGTTACATCTCTCCAATACAAGAAACCATCATTGTCATTGTTACATCTCTCCAATACAAGAACCATCATTGTCATTGTTACATCTCTCCAATACAAGAAACCATCATTGTCATTGTTACATCTCTCCAATACAAGAAACCATCATAGTCATTGTTACATCTCTCCAATACAAGGCACCATCATTGTCATTGTTACATCTCTCCAATACAAGAAACCATCATAGTCATTGTTACATCTCTCCAATACAAGGCACCATCATTGTCATTGTTACATCTCTCCAATACAAGAAACCATCATTGTCATTGTTACATCTCTCCAATACAAGAAACCATCATTGTCATTGTTACATCTCTCCAATACAAGAAGCCATCATTGTCATTGTTACATCTCTCCAATACAAGAAACCATCATTGTCATTGTTACATCTCTCCAATACAAGGCACCATCATTGTCATTGTTACATCTCTCCAATACAAGAAGCCATCATTGTCATTGTTACATCTCTCCAATACAAGAAGCCATCATTGTCATTGTTACATCTCTCCAATACAAGAAACCATCATTGTCATTGTTACATCTCTCCAATACAAGGCACCATCATTGTCATTGTTACATCTCTCCAATACAAGAAGCCATCATTGTCATTGTTACATCTCTCCAATACAAGAAGCCATCATTGTCATTGTTACATCTCTCCAATACAAGAAACCATCATTGTCATTGTTACATCTCTCCAATACAAGGCACCATCATTGTCATTGTTACATCTCTCCAATACAAGGCACCATCATTGTCATTGTTACATCTCTCCAATACAAGAAACCATCATTGTCATTGTTACATCTCTCCAATACAAGAAACCATCATTGTCATTGTTACATCTCTCCAATACAAAAAACCATCATTGTCATTGTTACATCTCTCCAATACAAGGCACCATCATTGTCATTGTTACATCTCTCCAATACAAGGCACCATCATTGTCATTGTTACATCTCTCCAATACAAGAAGCCATCATTGTCATTGTTACATCTCTCCAATACAAGGCACCATCATTGTCATTGTTACATCTCTCCAATACAAGAAACCATCATTGTCATTGTTACATCTCTCCAATACAAGGCACCATCATTGTCATTGTTACATCTCTCCAATACAAGGCACCATCATTGTCATTGTTACATCTCTCCAATACAAGAAACCATCATTGTCATTGTTACATCTCTCCAATACAAGAAACCATCATTGTCATTGTTACATCTCTCCAATACAAGAAGCCATCATTGTCATTGTTACATCTCTCCAATACAAGAAACCATCATTGTCATTGTTACATCTCTCCAATACAAGGCACCATCATTGTCATTGTTACATCTCTCCAATACAAGAAGCCATCATTGTCATTGTTACATCTCTCCAATACAAGAAACCATCATATTCATTGTTACATCTCTCCAATACAAGAAACCATCATTGTCATTGTTACATCTCTCCAATACAAGAAGCCATCATTGTCATTGTTACATCTCTCCAATACAAGAAACCATCATTGTCATTGTTACATCTCTCCAATACAAGAAACCATCATTGTCATTGTTACATCTCTCCAATACAAGAAACCATCATTGTCATTGTTACATCTCTCCAATACAAGAAGCCATCATTGTCATTGTTACATCTCTCCAATACAAGAAACCATCATTGTCATTGTTACATCTCTCCAATACAAGAAACCATCATTGTCATTGTTACATCTCTCCAATACAAGAAGCCATCATTGTCATTGTTACATCTCTCCAATACAAGAAGCCATCATAGTCATTGTTACATCTCTCCAATACAAGAAACCATCATTGTCATTGTTACATCTCTCCAATACAAGAAGCCATCATTGTCATTGTTACATCTCTCCAATACAAGAAACCATCATTGTCATTGTTACATCTCTCCAATACAAGAAGCCATCATTGTCATTGTTACATCTCTTTAATACAAGAAGCCATCATTGTCATTGTTACATCTCTCCAATACAAGAAACCATCAATGTCATTGTTACATCTCTCCAATACAAGAAGCCATCATTGTCATTGTTACATCTCTCCAATACAAGAAGCCATCATTGTCATTG
This sequence comes from Cepaea nemoralis, assembly GCA_014155875.1. Classification (NCBI taxonomy): domain Eukaryota; kingdom Metazoa; phylum Mollusca; class Gastropoda; order Stylommatophora; family Helicidae; genus Cepaea; species Cepaea nemoralis. The sequence goes on along the minus strand of JACEFZ010017143.1, from coordinate 220,306 downwards.
TTACATCTCTCCAATACAAGAAACCATCATTGTCATTAGTTACATCTCTCCAATACAAGAACCATCATTGTCATTGTTACATCTCTCCAATACAAGAAGCCATCATTGTCATTGTTACATCTCTCCAATACAAGAAGCCATCATTGTCATTGTTACATCTCTCCAATACAAGAAACCATCATTAGTCATTGTTACATCTCTCCAATACAAGAAACCATCATTAGTCATTGTTACATCTCTCCAATACAAGAAGCCATCATTGTCATTGTTACATCTCTCCAATACAAGAAGCCATCATTGTCATTGTTACATCTCTCCAATACAAGAAGCCATCATTGTCATTGTTACATCTCTCCAATACAAGAAGCCATCATTGTCATTGTTACATCTCTCCAATACAAGGCACCATCATTGTCATTGTTACATCTCTCCAATACAAGAAGCCATCATTGTCATTGTTACATCTCTCCAATACAAGAAGCCATCATTGTCATTGTTATATCTCTCCAATACAAGAAGCCATCATTGTCATTGTTACATCTCTCCAATACAAGAAACCATCATTGTCATTGTTACATCTCTCCAATACAAGGCACCATCATTGTCATTGTTACATCTCTCCAATACAAGAAGCCATCATTGTCATTGTTACATCTCTCCAATACAAGAAGCCATCATAGTCATTGTTACATCTCTCCAATACAAGGCACCATCATTGTCATTGTTACATCTCTCCAATACAAGAAGCCATCATTGTCATTGTTACATCTCTCCAATACAAGAAGCCATCATTGTCATTGTTACATCTCTCCAATACAAGAAGCCATCATAGTCATTGTTATATCTCTCCAATACAAGAAGCCATAATTGTCATTGTTACATCTCTCCAATACAAGAAGCCATCATTGTCATTGTTACATCTCTCCAATACAAGAAGCCATCATAGTCATTGTTACATCTCTCCAATACAAGAAACCATCATTGTCATTGTTACATCTCTCCAATACAAGAAGCCATCATAGTCATTGTTACATCTCTCCAATACAAGAAACCATCATTGTCATTGTTACATCTCTCCAATACAAGAAACCATCATTGTCATTGTTACATCTCTCCAATACAAGAAGCCATCATTGTCATTGTTACATCTCTCCAATACAAGAAGCCATCATTGTCATTGTTACATCTCTCCAATACAAGAACCATCATTAGTCATTGTTACATCTCTCCAATACAAGAAACCATCATTGTCATTGTTACATCTCTCCAATACAAGGAACCATCATAGTCATTGTTACATCTCTCCAATACAAGAAGCCATCATTGTCATTGTTACATCTCTCCAATACAAGAAACCATCATAGTCATTGTTACATCTCTCCAATACAAGAAGCCATCATAGTCATTGTTACATCTCTCCAATACAAGGCACCATCATTAGTCATTGTTACATCTCTCCAATACAAGAAGCCATCATTAGTCATTGTTACATCTCTCCAATACAAGGAACCATCATTGTCATTGTTACATCTCTCCAATGTAAGCAGGTGATGCTGTCCCTCTGTGTGGAAAGTGACTTTATGATAGTGGTGAAAGATCTCTGGAATCGGGTGGAGAGTGCAACTGAACAGACGGAGTATGCATATCTAGAGAGATTGTATAGAAGACAATAAGCCGAGGGTCTGGAAGATACACAAAATGGCATCATCATATCATCATCTTCCACTTCTGCCGTCAAGCGTCGTGGGGAGGAATAATTTACGTTCCAGCGCCCAGTGGGTGGCACTGGATAGTGTCATTCCGTGTGATTGTACAATGTCTTTGATATCGTACACAAAATGTAGAGAGGGAAAAAAACCAGCAGAATTGTCATAACATTTCTGCTGGAATAACCACTTTGGGGACTCTTTGGTGGTTGGTGAAGAGGATAACAGTGCAAGTGAGAGAATGACTTGAGTGGAGTCACATCAGTGTTTCAAATCATATCATTTCAATTCCATAAACCACACCGTTTTTGTTACCGTGTCATTCTTCCCAGTCATTTAGTGCTAAGTCAAGCCAAATTGTGAATCACTTTCAAGTAGCTTTATTCAAGATTATGACAGTTGATTGTTTGTCATGCCAGTGTAAAACGTGGACACAGATTAAAAGCAAAAATATAAAGCTAATGCTATAATGAGGGTGTTGATGATATTAACAAGATAATCACTCAACAATCCATGCCATCATCGTGTTCACCAGGGAAAATAAATAAGGTCTGAAAGACTTTAAGTAGAGTTGCCAGGTAAATATGTATGAACCAAATAGCTTTTCTACATAATCATATTTTGAATGTATATGTTTTGCTAGAAAGTGTGAGTAGATTTATAACATTTTGAATGTATATGTTTTTCTGGAAGTGTGAGTAGATTTATCACATTTTGAATGTAGATGTTTTGCTGGGAATCCTGGCAATTCTCTGTACAGAAAAATAAAGGAAGAAGAAAAGAGAATGAAGTTGAAAGACACGCATTATGAAGCATTCAACCTCATAACAAACAGTGAATAAGGCAAAAGCATTTGTAATTGGTAGCAAATTTAACATTTTTGATTGAATAAATGCAAGAATAATAGCAATCCATCGTTTCAAAATTACAAACCTAAAACACATAAAGTAGTATTTACCAGGAAATATGTAACACCTGGAGAAACTAGAAGCAGTAGTTATAACACATTGAAAACAGTAACGGAAGTGATGTTTACACATTTTAGTAATCATTCAAACTTTCAACAAAATCTGGAATGTTGTTGTGTGCGTAAGCAGTGGTATAGAGCACTGTAGCTTCAGTTCTAAAATTTTCTCCAACAAGTTGATTTATTTCTCTATGTGCGTGTTGTCTATGGTATCTTCATCCGATTGTTACTGAACTCCTGGGATCACATCTCCATATTTGGAACTGCAAATGAAAAATTAATGAAACAATATTGTAAGACATCTCAAGTCATCATCTGAAATTATTACCAGCCTAACTACTCCTCTGTCAAGAGCCTAAAATATTACCAATCTACACTATTACTCTATCACAAATATAAACTATTACCAGTCTAAACTACCATTCTATCACAAACCTAAACCATTACCAGCATAAACTATCACTCTATTATAAACCTAAACTATTACTAGCATAAACGATCACTCTATCACAAACCTAAACTATTACCCTATTACAAATTTATATCATCATGGTAAGACAAACCTAAATTATCAACGCACAAACTATAACTCTAAAATCAGCCTTAATTACGAGGGTAAGTTAATAAGTAGGTCACAAATGGCTGTAGAAAAATAACTAAATATGATAACAACTTGACACCAGTTTATTTTTATCCATACATGGTCCCTTTATTTCTCAACATAATTTCCACCAACACTAATGCACTTATCCCATCGTTTATCAGTTCTCCCAAACTGGCTGCATAAAACTGCGTGCTTTGTTTTCATTTACCTGCCGTCCCACAGAAACTGTGTGACTTACTTATTGACTCGCCCTCGTAACCTTTTCTACCCAAAGAATGGGAGAAACATTTGTCAGCATAAACACTGAAAACCCTTCGGCGGGAGACATTTCTCGAATGACGCCGAAGTTGAATGTGAAGTGAAAACGTGGTTTTTTTTTTGGGGGGGGGGGGGGGGGGGAGGACTGATAAAACGATGGGATAAGTGCATCAATGTTGATGGAAATTATGTTGAGAAATAAAGGGGCAATGTAAGTACAAAAATAAACTGGTTTCAAGTTGTTATAATATTTAGTTATTGTTCTACATCCATTTGTGACTTACATATTAACGTACCCTCGTATCAGCAACCCGAACTCTCCTCCAGGTCGACCCAGCCAAAAATGGATACCAACAAGTGGCTTGGGAAGTAGTGACGACTGACATGACACTGACCCCATCACATGACGACTGACATGACACTGACCCCATCACATGACGACTGACATGACACTGACCCCATCACATGACGACTGACATGACACTGACCCCATCACATGACGACTGACATGACACTGACCCCATCACATGACGACTGACATGACACTGACCCCATCACATGACGACTGACATGACACTGACCCCATCACATGACGACTGACATGACACTGACCCCATCACATGACGACTGACATGACACTGACCCCATCACATGACGACTGACATGACACTGACCCCATCACATGACGACTGACATGACACTGACCCCATCACATGACGACTGACATGACACTGACCCCATCACATGACGACTGACATGACACTGACCCCATCACCAGACCAGTGCCCAATGGTCAATACAAATACGGCTCCAGCACGGTATGCACAAACGGGTAACGTAAAATGGTCCTTTACTTACAGACAGAACTCTCACTAATGCACCTGGCAACCAACATAACAATCACAGACTTGTCTATCACTGACAACATAACATTGACAGGCTTGTCTATCACTGATAACATGACAATCACAGCCTTGTCTATCACAGACAACACGTCGTCCCAGGCACTTACATCATCGACATATCCGACCAGGCCCGTGTACAGGTACCCATAGCCTATGTGTACCGCACAGGTTCTGTAATCAATGTTGCCTGTAACACAGAATGAGAAACAATATGACACATTATATTGTGAAGCATTCTTTGTTGTTTGAGTGGTGTGTTGGTTGAGTGGTGTGTTGGTTGAGTGGTGTGGTGGTTGAGTGATGTGTTGGTTGAGTGATGTGTTGGTTGAGTGGTGTGGTGGTTGAGTGATGTGGTGGTTGAGTGGTGTGGTGGTTGAGTGATGTGTTGGTTGAGTGATGTGGTGGTTAAGTGGTGTGTTGGTTGAGTGATGTGGTGGTTAAGTGGTGTGTAGGTTGAGTGGTTTGTTGGTACAATGGTGTTTTGTTTGAGTGGTTTGACGGTTGAGTGGTGTGTTGGTTGAGTGAATCGTTGGTTGAGTGATTTGTTGGTTAAGTTGTTTGTTGTTTGAGTGGTTTGATGGTTGAGTGATTGGCTGGTGAATCCTCTGGAAGAGAGAGCTCGAACTATTAAATCTGACAAGAGTGAGCACCTGTAACAGTCTTCAGACGTGAGACCACAGTAGAACCTCCACGAGGACTGTGGCAGCAGATAGCTCCGCCCCCTTTTTAAGTAGAACTTCCACGAGGACTGTGGCAGCAGATTGTTCCGCCCCCTCTCTAAGTAGAACTTCCACGAGGACTGTGGCAACAGATTGTTCCGCCCCCTCTCCAAGTAGAACCTCGACGAGGATTGTGGCAGAACATTGCTCCGCCCCCTCTCCAAGTAGGGATTAGGTATGACCTCGGTGGGATTGTGTTATATCTGAATGTGATTATGTAGCACCATGATGGGATTGTGTAACAAGAGGATGGGATTATGTAACAAATGTGTGGGATTAATGTAACAACTGGATGGGGTTACATATCAACCGGGTGAGATTATGTTACAACTGGATAATTATGTAACAACATGATGGGAGTATGTAACAACAGGATGGGATTATGTAACAACTGGATGGGATTATGTAACGACTCGGATGGGAAATGATAAGTTCAAAGACTTTTGTGATGTAAGTTGTTAGCACAATGCTGGGTCCATTGCAGAAAGGTGCCATCATCTCAGCCCATCACATAGACTCTTGATCCTTGTCTGATCCTTACCTCAGGCATCTTCATGCTCGGGGATTATGCAACTTCCTGTGTCCTGCATCGTGTGTGTTGACCCTGACCCTTCTACCAGGAACCATACTTTCCAAGACTGCACTTGTGATCATCCTGTGATGTGGCCCACACATTTCAGTTTCTGACAGTGATGCTATATTCTTCATCTCCATGTTATAAGTGATGTGTGATTAATAATGTAGACGCATACCTTGGCTTTCCAGATACACATGGTTGTGACCTATGTCCTCAGCCTTTAACATCCTGTTAAGTTGTCAGGCAAAGTGGACACATTGGTCTGTGGGTCTCACTTCTTCCTGGACGTCTTCTGCTCTTGGTTCCAGAAACGACATCACTGCAATCTGGACAGTCCCTTGGTCTGTCCCCCTCTCTCTTCAAAAGCCACGAACGATGTCCATGCAGCTAATTCCAATAGCAGTTGTTCTCTACGCTTATCTTCCAGACCCTCTGACCCAGCCTCTCCAGATATGGGCACTGTCCATTCAGAATCACGCTTCAACACGGCCCAGAACGCCATCATCACATCACCCTGGTTGTCATGCAGCTTCCCACCCAGAAGGCAGCAGCAGCCATCTGCTCATTGCCCAGCACGCCTGCATGCCTAGAGGCTTGAGCTGAAAGTCTATGATGTATTTGCAATTTGTGTCCTGTTGAGTAATGCTTAACACCTCACTAGAAACATGCCACTTTCCTCTTTGCTAAGGCTTGCTAACAACTAAAACAGCAGCCCGCAGCAGGTGTCAACATATCTCTGGAGATACTCTGTCGTTGAGCTGAGTTTGCCACACTGGGATGGATTCCCCGCATCCATGGCGTGGAGGTGAAGCTGAGATCTTCCCTTTGAAGAGTTGTGAGTAGAAAGCTATAGATGATTGATGAGCTGTTTGATAGTGGATTTGGTAAACATTCGAATGACAATTAGTGTCCTTGTAATGTTTGGTAGTGAATGAGTTAAACATTAGAATGACAGTTTGTGTTTGTGTAACTACACCACACGCATGTAGTGGTAGGATCGGGCAGACTGTCAAGCTTCCTTTCTACAATCAAACACAGAGAACATCTGTTGGATTTGGTACCCGAGAATATGCTGCTGTGGTGGGGAAAAACGAGTAGGCGGACAGATTAGCTAAGCCTGCACTCTTTGGAATCCTGTTTAAAGTGCAGAAAAACGGGCAAATCATTACGGCCTGGATATAATGGTGCTACAGGGAGTGACCAGAGGATCTGGCCGACACTTAAGAATCCCAGGAAAGGCCAGACTGCCACATAATCAGACTGAAACTGGTACCATTAATGTAGGGATTCTTCGCTAGCTGTTGCAGATGAGGACAGAGCGAGTACTGGAATGTAATGAGTAGTGTGATGTTGGTTCTTGACTTAACTCAGCTCTGTTCTTGTAATGTCTGGTAGTGAATGGGTCAAACATGACAAGACACTCAGTGTTCGTGGAGTTAGTGACCCAGTGTTCGTGGAGTTAGTGACCCAGTGTTCATGGAGTTAGTGACCCAGTGCTCATGGAGTTAGTGACGCAGTGTTCGTGGAGTTAGTGACCCAGTGCTCATGGAGTTAGTGACCCAGTGCTCATGGAGTTAGTGACCCAGTGCTCATGGAGTTAGTGACCCAATGCTCATGGAGTTAGTGATCCAGTTCTCATGGAGTTAGTGACCCAGTGCTCATGGAGTTAGTGACCCAGTGCTCATGGAGTTAGTGACCCAGTGCTCATGGAGTTAGTGACCCAGTGCTCATAGAGCTAGTGACCCAGTGCTCATGGAGTTAGTGACCCAGTGCTCATGGAGTTAGTGACCCAGTGCTCATGGAGTTAGTGACCCAGTGCTCATGGAGCTAGTGACCCAGTGCTCATATAGCTAGTGACCCAGTGCTCATGGAGTTTCAGACTTACTTGTCAGAGAGACAGGTCCTGTGTACACTTGTCTGTTATTGCCAATCTGCCCTGAGAACTGAAACTGACTTCCAATCTGCTTGTAGATTAGAGTGATATTGTACCAGCCACTCTGTGAAAAACGTAAAGATGTGTCAGTATATTGTAATATTGTTACCATTTTGTAACATAATTAACATTGTATAATTAAGTTAACATTGTCTAGTAGTGTGTATATTTTATCATCATCGAGTGTCATTTCCATGCAGAAGGTTGGCTGTAGTGAGCCTTTCTCTGTCCTGCTCTTCCATGAGGCATTCATGCAGGCTTCTTCTAGCACATCTCTTAATGTTGTCCACCCACAGGTAACATTTACAACCATTTCCCATGTCACACACCTGTGAAAATCACAAACTCTGAGTGTCCTAAACTTTAAATGCCACAAACATTCAATGTCACACACTAGGAATGTCACACTTTGAATGTCACCAAATCTAAATGCCACAAACTGTGAATGTAAGACACTGATTGTCACAAACGGTGAATACGCTGATTCTAACTACGAATAAAGAGCACCAGTAGACAGCTCAGATAGATCCTCACAATTCAGACAGACAACTACACCAACCAACATGTCCAGGATATACATATCTACGGTAGCAACGCATAGATGTGAATCGTTGGCTTCTCATGTGACTGAAGAAGCTAATCAAGACCAAGAACTGAGCAGTTTCCAGGAAATGCCTTACAATGCAACAGATCTCAAGATATAAGAAATTTAAATATTGAGCACAACCCACTACTGGCAACGCCGATCGCATTCTGGTATGAACCTAAGGCCTATCCACGTCAATATGGAAGCGAATAAAAACGAATATATGCTTCCATATTGACGTGGATAGGCCTTAGGTTCATACCAGAATGCGATCGGCGTTGGCAGTAGTGGGTTGTGCTCAATATTTAAATTTCAAATCCCGAAACAACCAGATAGTCAATATAAGATATTGATGAACATAACTGCATATGGTAATCAATTAATTAATCAGGTGCCGGCTCCACCATGAAGGTTGGCTGCAATGGATCTCCAACACTGTCTGTCTCTCGCCTTGATTGTACATTCTGGCAGGCTAATGTTCGTCCATCTCTTGATGTTATCTTCCCACTTGTATCGTTGTCTGCCTCTTGCTCGCTTCCCCTCAACTTTGCCCTCCATTATGCGTTTTATAAGAGTGCTATGTCTTTTAACGAAGCCGAAATATGTCACTTGACATGTGGTAAAATGACAGCTAAATATATGTTTTGCAGGAGTGTCCAAGATATGAATAAGAGAGAAAACTATTTTAGCCTACACCTGAAGAAGACAAACTCTATGGAGATGTAAACAAACTAATGTTGACTGCTGCTTTCTTATATATTCCTGTTGATGTCTGAAGATGTACATACTGAACAGAATAGAAACAGACAATATCTCAGCTGACTCACCGTGTCTGCCAGTCCCAGGTACGGGATGGTGATCTCAGCTCCCTGACTGGAGTTGATCTGGAATATCTGTGAAGATATAAGCCGAAGTGTTAATACTGGTTTATTATTTGCTTAAGAATCATGTATCGCATACTTTCATTCTCTTCTCCATCTACGTGTATTTTCTTCTTCTGTAACTGGCATCGGTGATCATGTCTCTTCATAATCTGTATTGTGCTCTCTACAAGGTGTGTGTGGGGAGACGTGTGCTTCATATCGGCATGCACCACACACAAACATATATATCCATACCTTGACTTCCACCAGTTTGTGTGTGGTGGACTCCACTAGTCTTTGTCTAAAAGACAAACCTTTTCAAGGCAGAACGGGAGAGATTTTATATATATATATATATATATATATATATATATATATATATATATATATATATATATATATATATATATATATATATATATATATATATATATATATATATATATAGGTACTTCCACCTTGTCAAAGGTGTCCTGTTGGATAGGGAAGGAAAGAGGTACCTTACATATTCTTGGGCCTCTTCTCTGAGTTTGTGATTGTGAGAAAGTATACGTGTATGCGAGGAAATGTGTATTTGCGTGTTATCGGGTGCTTGCATAACTGTGCCAGTTTGGGTAAAAGATGTAAGTATGTATGCATGCAGGATTGTATGTAGTGTTTATGAATGTATGTCTGCCTGCTTGCCTGTCTCATAACATGGTAATATGCATTGCTTATGTTTACAACAAATTTGACAATATTTGATTTGTTCGTATGTGAATGTAACGTGCAAAATGGTGAACGAAAGATGTGTGATTGGAAAGGCCGAATGTAAGACAGGCCTGCGTGTCTAATTTGTGACCCTTTAAAAATAAAGTTTGTTTGTTTGTTTGTTTGTTTGTTTGTTCGGGCAGAGGACACTCCCTAACCCACCACGACAGAACAGAACATTACCTTAAAAATTATTGTTAGTTTTTCCATAAACATGTTTAGCTTGAGAACATAACTTTATTTCAGTTCTCACAACACAAAGACTCTGACCTTGAAGTAACAGTTGGTGCCGTCCATGGTGATGGATACGGACTCCGTGACATTGCAGTCTGCGTTGCTGACGATGGCCGTTCTCCGCGAGCCCCCTACAATCGGCCTGGGTAAGTACAGACGCAGATTGATCTGGAAATAGTTGGTCCAGAATCCAGATCCAGCGAAAGCCTTCAGAATGTAGTTGTTGGTACCCTAGCAGATGTAGGCAGAAACATGTCAGTTTCAGATCATGCTGTTTCCACAAGGGTATATATAGAACAATATGTGCACAAAAGAAACTGTACTTTACAATTAGTGAGATGGGGGTATCCAGGTATGCCAACAACATTCACATTCACCTGCTTGCCTCTGACATATTGCGAGGACTGACATGCATACACTTTACAATATGCATTGCAAACAATTAAGTGTATTTAGCTCCTGCGAAAAAAAGAGACACACTAAACACAGGCACGATGAACATACCTTACAAAGAACTCCATACACAGGTGAAAACGTGATCAAAAATGAGAAACAATCAATAAATATATACTACTGAAATATTAAAATAAAACAATAAATATTATAGGACAACAAAACACTGCCGACGTTTCGGTTCTAGAACCTTTGTCAAGGACAGGACAACACAAACAGATAAAAAGCGAAATAAAGCACACAAAATAAAATAAAATTGAGCACATCTTCTTGTTGATAGGAGGGAAACAGAAATACACTTTACAGATAATGCTGGAGTGTAGTGCAACAAGCGAGCAGATCTGGTGGCCACATGCGTGCCAGTAGCGGCAATGCTCGTCATGCACAAAAGAAGCCTACAAAATGGATCTAACTGACCAGCACAAATCTATCAATGAAGACATGGATGGAATTAAAGACAGTGGCACTGACCAGACAACTGTGGAATGGAACGACCAGACTCTACAGCACCAGTCCAAGCAATGCAATATTTGGTTATGATGATGATGATGACGATGGTGATGATGATGATGATGATGATGATGACGATGATGATGATGATGATGATGATGATGATGATGATGATGATGATGATGATGATGATGATGATGATGATGATGATGATGATGATGATGATGTAATTTTACAATTTCATCCATATGGCACATCCTATTTGTGTTGAAAATAATGAATACAATTAATGTGAATTGAATAATACAGGACATGCGAATACATTGTTGTTAATATCAAGGAGAAACACGCCAGACAAGTAGACAGGAGCCTGGTTGATGTTAATATCAAGGATCCTTAATATCAATCCTATATGAAAATACCAACACGGCTAATGTGGAAGTTAACAACACAACAACCATGCAAAATTCCCAACATATGAAAATACCAAGATTGATAACATGGAAGATAATACAACAAAATGGAGAAACGTCATGAGACAAAAATAGCCACAATGCTTACATTGAAGTTAGCTGCCATGCCATTGGTGCTGGAGATGCGGGGCACTCTATCCTCCTCGCTGTATGGAGTCAGTTGGTCAAAGTTCAAGTCCACCACTGGCGTACAGTCTGGCGCTGCACCAGGATGAAGAATGTCAACATTACTGTTGCTCATGTACAACAATCTTCATGTCCACAGTTTTTATAAACAAATAATATACATAGCATTTATTTTCAACTTGCTAGGACTGTGTTTGTCTTCCATTATTAAATCATTTCATCTTTCTCTTTTTATCCTTAAGTGGAAATTAACCACACCACACACACTGAGTGGCGGCTGGTGGAGTAATACTAGACTAGCACCATATACAGCCGTGGTGACATCATGATGAGTGCGTGTGTCTGCACAGACAGTGCTCAGGGTCAATTCCCGGAAGGGACAGGCTTGTGTTTTCTTTCCGGTACCTCCCTGGAATCGCCTCAGCCACACATAAAGTGGGTCACGATCACTTTGACATGAAACGCGGAATAAAGACATTAGTCTTCTTATAAGAAAAAGACTAATTACATGTATGTGGCATATTGACATGTCACGGGGAATAAAGGCATCAGACTTCTTCTTCTTCTGTCACCCGTCATTGCCCACTGTGGCACATGCCGTCAACTAACTCACTCAAAGCCAGTCTTGTCTTCATCTATCCCACGCAGCTCTGCCGATGTCGTTCCATATTTTTCATTTCTCTTTATACGTCTCTTCTACATGTGTTTTTTTTTTTTAGGTCTTCCTCTATTTCTTGTTGCCATGGAGATTCCAGACAAAGGCTCTTCTAGTTAAACTATTCACAGGTTTTCTTAATGTTTGTTCTGTTTAGAACCAGAATCTGTTCTTTATCTCTGAGGTAACTGGTATACATCTAGTTCACATTAGTCTTACATTGGAACAACCAAGACATAAAGCAAAGGGAGAGTGAGAAAGATGTGTGTCAAATACTTACACAGCTCGACAAGAGCTCATGAAATAAATCACATTAACTTGACTCAAGTTTGAGATGACAGAGAGAACGGGAGAATCGTGATCACCATGGCCTGTTCCAGGCAAGGTAACTGAAGAAGAAGCACATACTCGTACTATTCATTAGAGTTGAATTGAGCTGAGTCAAGAATCGACATCACTGCACTCAGGACATTCTCATACGTGGCTCCGTCCCCTCGTTCAACAGCTAGCGAAGAGTCATACTACTAATCGTTTCCACCGCTATCTGATTAGAAGTTTTCCTAGTCTTCCCTCTCAGTTTTGAGATTCTTCCAGAACCCCTGCCGATCCCCCGCAATCTCATTCTTTCCACATATGGGTTCTCAATCTGTTCCTCCGCCTTCTCCACCTGGTCCCACAAGCGCTCGACCACCTCCCATTAGTCCATAGACAATCTGCCACCAAGAGGTCCATTCCATGCTAGCCTATCAGCCTGTTCATTCCCCCGCACCCCCGCACGGCCAGGGCAAAATATTCATACAATTCTGACAATCTGTGATCTCTGAAGCGACTGAGAGCCATTCCACACGAAACATTCCTTTCTCCACCTTACTAAGCATACTCTTTTAAATCGTAATGAATACAACATGTGTTGCAGTAGTCTCCTCTAGCCACCGGAATGCCGCAGTTACTGCATCGTACTTTACTAAAATTGGAACGGTACTTTTCATTATTAACATTCTAACTGGCCTCCAGTGTCTACAACACGACACGGTAAACTTTGTCACATCTTTTAAACAAGCATCTGTCTTGTAGCAACCTGTGCGTGCTAGTCGTACACCATTTCTTACAGACGTAACAGAAAATATGTGATTGTGAACCTAACATTGTTAGAATGTCTGGACCAAGAAGAAGGAAAATACTGACGTTCTATGAGATCTAAACACTGGAGAAAACTGCTATACAAACAGCATCCGGTATGAGAAACGGATGTATTGTGGTCATATTCAGCGTCAGGTACGAGAAACGGATGTATTGTGGTCATATTCAGCACCAGTGGTTTGGGGAGAACAGTGAGAGAAGGCTTTTGTTCCTGGAAGAAGAGGCAAGTATAAATAGCTTGGACATGAGACTACATGAAACACGGGAACTGTCTACGAACATTGAACCTGTTTAGTGGGTCATCCTGAGAGTGGCATTCTTCAAATGACCTGCAATATGAGGACGAATGATCTTACGATATACATACCAGCCGGTCCACAGCCTGGCATACAGGTACACACATTCAAGTCCATGCAAAATGTAGCCGGGCACCTCATTATAGTATCTGGTTGTACTTTATAGAAATACTCATTGCGGTTTCTGGGGTTGACATTAAATGGACAGCCAGAGCCAGCTGGAGACAAGAAGCAAACCAGATGAATACTGTGTTCATAAACATAAAATATGTCATCGTAGAAACAGGGACAGTCACCGATCTTCTTATTCTTTCATCCTGTGTCCTCCATTGGGGCAAAGGTCCTTACTTAACTGACTCCAGACTGTTCTATTCCTAGTTATCCCACGCAGGTCCGCCCTCGACTTCTCCTTATTGTAGATACCACCTTTAGAAGATACCCTTACTCCCCTTAGTTGGCTTGGTTGTTTTCTGTTCTTGTTCTTGAGACTTGTTCATGTTTGTTAGTGTAGCTACATTTTATTAATGGAATGGGAAAGCCAGCACTATACCCAACCCTCCTTTATCGTCTCTTATGACATATGTGATAGGCTATAGTAAGTCACAGTTCTTTTCATCCATTCTGGGTCCTGGCAACACAGATGTGGACATCTCCTTGGTCGTCATGACACGATGCGTGGTAGGTTGCAGTGTCAATATTCTTTGCTTCTCCTTAGGTTTCCACTAACACGGGAGCATTTTCTGACTTCATTATTCAGCTCAAGAATACAATATTTTAGGAGACCCCATAAGGGAGTCGCTGCTGGAATTATGGAATTGTTGCTGTCTATGACACCTTCAGCAGGCTACTCTGGAGAATGAATGCCGAATCATTGCCATGAAATCAATCCTGCTGTCTTTAACCCTTCAACTACATCCAGAACGATCTCTGAACTCATCGTTTATGAGACTGTGTCAAAGTCAGGGCTGTGCTTACTGCAGAAATGTCCCATACTTTTGGGGATTTCACCCAGACCACTACACAGATACAGGATCCGTGGCATTGTGTGGGCTAGCATGCTTGCTTGCCGCTCTGGAGGTCATGTCTTTCAGTCCACTTTAGTGTTGGTAAATGTTTTTTAATAACCTTAGTTCCCAGGCTGACCTAGCCTAACATCAGACCTCAGTTCCCAGGCTGACCTAGCCTAACATCAGACCTCAGTTCCCAGGCTGACCTAGCCTAACATCAGACCTCAGTTCCCAGGCTGACCTAGCCTAACATCAGACCTCAGTTCCCAGGCTGACCTAGCCTAACGTCAGACCTCAGTTGCCAGGCTGACCTAGCCTAACGTCAGACCTCAGTTCACAGGCTGACCTAGCCTAACATCAGACCTCAGTTCTCAGGCTGACCTAGCCTAACATCAGACCTCAGTTCCCAGGCTGACCTAGCCTAACGTCAGACCTCAGTTCTCAGGTTGACCAAGCCTAACGTCAGACCTCAGTTCCCAGGTTGACCAAGCCTATCGTCAGCACCAATAAATGTACTAAGAGGTAAAGTCGGCTAGAATGATACCGACCACACACCCCTGACTAATATATACACAAATAAAACTCTTGCATCATACACCCAACATGACTCTCATGTAATTTTTTTTTAAAAACCGTATCCCTAATAGGTCTAAACTTGTCAAACAACCTGGTGTTTTCACAATCTAATACTTCTAGACTTGTCATACAACCTGGTGCTTTCACAACCCAATACTTCTAGACTTGTCACACAACTCGGTGCTTTCAGAGATCAATACTTCTAGACATGTCACATAACCTGGTGCTTTCACAACCCAATACGTCTAGACTTGTCATACAACCTGGTGTTTTCACAACCCAATACGTCTAGATTTGTCACACAACCTTGTGTTTTCACAACCCAATACGTCTAGACTTGTCACACAACCTGGTGATTTCATAATCCAATACGTCTAGACTTGTCACACAACCTGGTGTTTTCACAATCCAATACATCTAGACTTGTCACACACAGCCTGGTGCTTTCACAACCCAATACTTCTAGACTTGTCATACAACCTGGTGTTTTCATAATCCAATACATCTAGACTTGTCACACAACGTGGTGTTTTCACAATCCAATACGTCTAGACTTGTCACACAACCTGGTGCTTTCACAACCCAATACTTCTAGACTTGTCATACAACCTGGTGCTTTCATAATCCAATACATCTAGACTTGTCACTCAACGTGGTGTTTTCACAATCCAATACGTCTAGACTTGTCACACAACCTGGTGATTTCATAATCCAATACGTCTAGACGTCACACAACGTAGTGTTTTCACAACCCAATACGTAGAAACTTGTCTCACAACCCGGTGCGTTCACGACCCAATAAGTCTACACTTGTTACACAGTCTAGTGCTTTCACAACGCAATAGTTTTAAATCAAGAAGATGACCAATACATAAGCATGAACTATGATAAAGATTCCCAAATGCAAAGTGTGAAATATATTAAAAATATACAATCCACATACAATGTGTAAATTAAAGATATACAATACAGTCCTACACAAAGTGTGAAATACAATAAAGATTGTTCTATACAAAGTGTGAAATACATTAACGATTGTCCTATACAAAATGTGGAATATGTTAAAGGTTGCCCTATACAAAGTGTGAAATACATAAAAGGTTGTCCTATACAAAGTGTGAAGTACATTAAATGTGTCCTATGCAAAATGTGAAATACATTAAAGGTTGTCCTCTACAAAGTATGAAATATGCTAGAGATTGACAAACATACGTACGCTCTGTTGGTTGTGTTGTTGTATTGCAGACAGTACTGGTTCGCCCACAGGTGACGGCACATGTACTGTTGGTGACACACTCTGAGGAAATGGGGTCAAAACTTTGCCCGTTTGGACAACAAGACCTGGAATCCAGTCTCCTGTCAGAACCACATTGCCAGTAAGACTGGCAGGCTGACACATCGTTGTATCTGGCTCCAGCGGGCAAAGTTTCACACTGGTCTGTTCCCACAAAACAAGATGTAACAGTTGTAAGAGAAATATCATATCTTAAAGAAACATAATTATATATATATCAACTCATGCACATCAGGAAAATGCATGTTGCTCACTGTTTCTCAGAAGACAGTACGGGTACAGTACTTATGTTAATTGCCTGAGTAAGACATCTGCATTGTTGATCACCGCCTTGCTCTCTTGCGGCTAAAACGTGTACATTGGTCTCAGTTCATATCTACCTGTTGTACATGTAACAAATATACATTGTAGTCTTAATTCAATTATACGTTTCTCTCCCTGCTCGCACATTATTCCCAATTTCCTTTCTGCCTGCTGTGAATCTAAACCATCTTCACTGTCATCTTCATTATTGAAACCAACTCCAACCTCAGGAGCCTACAACATATCATCATTCTCCGTATAGTCAATCCCAAGACATGTGATGCAGTCATTACTTCATCTCGCTCCACTTCCTTCTGATCTCCAGCTCAGTTAAACGCCCGGATATTGACACCCCCCCCCCCCCAGTGCATGTCTGTGTGATGTAAGTGTTGTCTACAAGGAATATTTATCTACTCCCATGAATGTGTCCTTCAGCACTTACAAGTGTCGAGAGCAGCTGCCAGAGGATCTCTGCATAGAGACAATGGCTACGGCCACCAACCAGTAAGGTCACTGCCATAGACAACGGTAGCAGGCACAGACAGTATGCAGAAAGACAGTCGTGGGGAACAGTGTGCACTGGACAAGTCACTGAATGATGACGATCAGCTGTCCGAGTCCAAGTCGTGCAGTGGCTAGCATCTTGTGTGCTGGACCCTGTGGTCGTGTGTTCGAACTCTCTTCAAGGCAGGGATTCTCTGCTCAGTGACCTGGGCTCCCAGCTCAAACCAACCTAAAATGGTACCAGAAAATGTAGTGGGCAGTTTAAGGCAGCTGACGCGATTTGACACCATCACACATTCAGTTCCCATTCGTCCGCAACACAATGGAGCCAGCACCATATGTCCAACACGACTAATGGCGTGAAAGAAGGGTCCTTACTGTCAGATGTAGACCAACACGACTCATGGCGTGAAAGAAGGGTCCTTACTGTCAGATGTAGACCAACACGACTCATGGCGTGAAAGAAGGGTCCTTACTGTCAGATGTAGACTCCCATGTAGCAGAGTGTGGCCAAGACAGGACAATAAGCGTGGTAGCCACTGTCCTACCACAGGACAATAAGCGTGGTAGCCACTGTCCTACCACAGGACAATAAGCGTGGTAGCCACTGTCCTACCACAGGACAATAAGCGTGGTAGCCACTGTCCTACCACAGGACAATAAGCGTGGTAGCCACTGTCCTACCACAGGACAATAAGCGTGGTAGCCACTGTCCTACCACAGGACAATAAGCGTGGTAGCCACTGTCCTACCACAGGACAATAAGCGTGGTAGCCACTGTCCTACCACAGGACAATAAGCGTGGTAGCCACTGTCCTACCACAGGACAATAAGCGTGGTAGCCACTGTCCTACCACAGGACAATAAGCGTGGTAGCCACTGTCCTACCACAGGACAATAAGCGTGGTAGCCACTGTCCTACCACAGGACAATAAGCGTGGTAGCCACTGTCCTACCACAGGACAATAAGCGTGGTAGCCACTGTCCTACCACAGGACAATAAGCGTGGTAGCCACTGTCCTACCACAGGACAATAAGCGTGGTAGCCACTGTCCTACCACAGGACAATAAGCGTGGTAGCCACTGTCCTACCACAGGACAATAAGCGTGGTAGCCACTGTCCTACCACAGGACAATAAGCGTGGTAGCCACTGTCCTACCACAGGACAATAAGCGTGGTAGCCACTGTCCTACCACAGGACAATAAGCGTGGTAGCCACTGTCCTACCACAGGACAATAAGCGTGGTAGCCACTGTCCTACCACAGGACAATAAGCGTGGTAGCCACTGTCCTACCACAGGACAATAAGCGTGGTAGCCACTGTCCTACCACAGGACAATAAGCGTGGTAGCCACTGTCCTACCACAGGACAATAAGCGTGGTAGCCACTGTCCTACCACAGGACAATAAGCGTGGTAGCCACTGCCCTACCATAACACCCCCGAATTCACATGAAGGGCGTTAATAATTGTTGGAGGTTAGTGCTGGAACGTTTCCCTCACGCATGAACTTTTTGGTCTATGATTAGTTGTTCGAAGTTAGTGAGAGTATAGACTCTTGGAGGAACTTTTGAAGATTGATTTATATTGATATCAGGAGAAAGCTGACAAACTTAATGAGAACTGGCAAACTAGAGGGGAACATAGCAAGAGGCAGACAACGAGATAAACAGCCAGATGACTCGACCAAGTGGTTGAAGCAGGATAAGAACAGACCAAGTCAATAAAATTTAAATGGGCGATAACAGAGATAAAAAACAGAATAGGTCAATCAACAACTGGATTTCAGAAAATGAAAGGTATATTATGCAGTAGGCCATTGATACATAAACGCCTATGCCAGTTGATGAAACGACATGATATCTGATCTGGCAGTGTATACACCAGATATGAAACTTCAATTCAATTCAATTCAACTTTATTTTAAAAGGGTTACAAATTGGGCGCGCAGGCCAGTCTTATGTTCGGCCCTTCCAATCACTCATCTTTCATTCATCAATAGTGCATGATATATTCACATAGGAAAATACCATGTCAAATGACGGTTAAGGGAGGACACGTTCTGCAGGACAAATCACGGGATGATGATGAACACATTGTGAGGACACGTTCTGCAGGACAAATCACGGGATGATGATGATGAACACATTGTGACGACATGTTCTGCAGGACAAATCACGGGATGATGATGATGAACACATTGTGAGGACATGTTCTGCAGGACAAATCACAGGATGATGATGATGAACACATTGTGAGGACACGAGATTCAAGAGGACTTACCGTTAGCACACCTGCCGTTCCGGAGAAAGTCGCAGCCTGTCCACCCGTCAGGCCTGGTGATGTAGAAAGTCCCGGGAGCACAAGGCATCACGTAAGGGGTGAAGGCTGTTGGCCTGCCCGAGCTGTCGCTTCCATGGTTGAGGGGTATGCAGTTGACATAGAGGTCACAGTAACCTCTGACCCCAGCATGGTAGTGGCCGTTGTCATAGTGACAATCATTGCACAGTTCACCTGATAGATACAAATACAAAACATAATCTAGTGATATCTGAATTTATTTATACAACTTTAACTGTATAATATCGATTAAAGAAAATTACATGTTTAACATCGGTTATCCGTACTTTAGAAAATAATTTATTGAATTAATTATGAGCTCTCCAATAGTGAAACAATAATAATTAAAGAGTTTGTAATACTGATTTAGCAATATTTAGACAAAAACGATAATGTGGCTGATGATAAAAGTGCTGACCTTGAACTCTAATCTCACACCTGGACCCAGCAAAGCCAGCGGAGCAGGCACAGAAACAATGTTGGTTACAGTCTTCGTAAGCCACTTGACCGTTCTCACAGGTAAAATTGGTGTTCCGACAAACTCTGGTCTGAATGAATGGATCTGTAGAGCAAATACAAACATAACTAGTGATGGTGATATAACAGTTGTGTACAGTATTGTTTTATCCTGCTCATAAATCTGTCCAGTCGAAACCATTTGTCTATTCTAACACATGGTCATCAATCTGATGTGTGTATGAAGTTGTCCTTGTGTGGTAGTCTCTGTCACAACAGTTAGATGACATATTTCCTACCAGAATCAGTTTATCTCTATTCGGCTTACAATGCTGGCAAAGGTCTGTTTTCTCTTCACCTTCTTGAGTCACAACATTCCTAAACAAAAATCTTATAGACTACACTTGTAACGCGATGAAAATACTTGTTTACCAGATATATTAAACAGTAACCTGTAGTATTTTCTCAGTGAACATCAATGGTAGGCAGGTCAACTAGATATTAACATTGGCAGTGTCAAACACAAACTGACGGAATCTGTCACCCAACACTGACGTGACATCCCTCGGGGCATTCCTGTACCAGCACTGTCTCCCCCAGAAGATGTCAAAGCGTGCACAGTTGTCCAGGCATACATCTGCTTCGTCCTGTACCATGACCCTTTCTGCTGGTGCCCAATTGTAAATAAGAGACAGTATGTTGCGAGCTCACGGCCAGCATTCATCAGGCCAGTGCTAACTGACCATCTTCATCAGTGTTGGGCATAGAGTTAAAATATGCAGTGGTCATGTTTTTTCTTAACTGTTTATCATGTGATTATAGCACAAGCCATTTTAATGTTGATATCAGATCATTCGATATATTATTCGCCTTCTTCTTCGGTATAAAAGTGTTCTGATATAGCCTCATTTATGCGGAAGTTTGTTTCATTGTTTACTATAAAAATTGCAGATAGTTATTCAGCAGAGAAATCGCTGGCTAGCCAATGTGTAGAACTATGACATCATCAAAGTGTGTCTGGTGGGCAAGACAAGACACGGTGATGTTCTGGGTCATCCCTGCATTATGGCGTGTACCCAGTCACCTTGATCATAACTTCTCAATAGATCAGACTCCAGGAGTGAGGGTCATGTGAGGCTCTCGCACACTTCAGTCTAATTCATACTCAGATGACTTTCTCATTTCAAACAATTTGACCTCTGCCTTGACGCCAAACCTCCCACCTCCCAATTATATAACTGATAGATGCAACTATGGCCCTGTTCGACAACAATGGGGCAATAATAACAACGGCCATTCTTGGGGTGTAACTATCTTCAAGAACCCTTTCCTCAGATATAGCATCTCAGTTTCATCCTGTCTCTATGGTTTGATCCCCTTTCACTTAAACAGTAATGGACGAGTCTTGAAAAAGGAGAGTCTGGCATATGAGACTACGACCTAGGGCATGAGAATGGAGGTGGAGGCAGTAACAGTGGCATTCCGGTGGCTATAGGAGACCACTGCAACACACGTTGTATTCATTACGGATTCAAAGAGTATGTTAGCAATGTGGAGAAAGGAATGTTTCGTGTGGAATGGCTCTCGTGGTTTCAGAGGTCACAGATTGTGAGAATTGTATGGATATTTTGCCCTGGCCATGCGGGGGTGCAGGGGAATGAACAGGCTGATAGGCTAGCAGGGAATGCACCGCTTGATGGTAGACTGCCAATGGACAAGGGGGAGGTGGTCGTGCGCTTGTGGGACCAGGTGGAGAAGGCGGAGGAACAGATTGAGAACCCATTTGTGGAAAGAATGAGATTGTGAGTGATCGGCAGGGGTTCTGGAAGAATCTCAAAACTGAGAGGGAAGACTAGGAGAACTTTTCATCAGATAGCGATAAGTAGTATGACTCTTCGCTGGCTGTTAAAAGAGGGGACGGAGCAAGTATGGGAATGTCCTGAGTGCAGTGATGTCGGTTCTTAACTCAACTCAACTCAGATCACTTAAACAAACACGTCTCCGAGGACAAATGACCTTTTCCTAGCCCCTGAAGGCCTATCAGTTATCGTCATGTAACCAGACTTCTACTGCAAGATAATGCCGAATAATCCTTACCACAGGTCCTTGATGAAGAGTTGAAGTTGTAACCATGTGGACAGGTGCACGAACAGTCTTCGTTGATCATTGAACCTGTAGGACAGCTTTGTGTGCAATTCTGGGGCACTGGAATAAAGAAAAAAACACATTCTTAGACCATACTAAAAAATGTATATAAGTACATGAATTATGAAGTCATTTCCATGACAACCATCCATTAACAGATCTGATGAACAATTCAAGTATTTCCAACAAATATATCTGTAATCACCTCATGGGACTTAGTTAATTCACAGTCATTGAACAGTCTTATTGTTTATAATTATTAATTAGATGTTGTAACCATTATGAGTTATCTTACAATCATTACTTTCCTCATCTATAGTTATGTATCTCATGTGAATGCATTCAGCAGCTCCCATAGTCATCACTGGTGTCATATTTGGGGGCAAGTTAGCTTGTGTGGTGGGAAATAATTCATGCGTTCACATTAGTATTTTAAACGGGGATGCATTAAATAGTTGCCACGAATGTAATACATAAATAGGTGTAAATTTCTTCTCATCAACATGATACATGTTATCACTCCATGCCATGTGACGTTATGATCATGTCTGCCCACGGACTTCTCGTGTACTGTCTATCATTGTTTAATACTGACGTTCCTCCATGCCAGGTTCTTCAACTGTCCAGCATATACTCTCTTGGTCTCCCCCTGCGTCTCCTGTCCTCCAACTGTCCTGCTGTCATGATGTTAACAGTTACTTGATATCCTTTACAGAACGTTGCAGTCAACCTAAGCGTTTTTGGCTGTTTGTCATTTCTTGGCAAGTTTACGTTCAGTAGTTTGCCATTGCTGTCTAACGACCAGCACTCATACCATTTTATACAAACTAACGCAAGACGGTCTACTGCCAAATCGCCCGCAGCTGTGTTTCGAAAGCAGAGTGTGCGGGATGAAGAAGAACTGCGCCCGTAACTAATTCACGATAGAGATGGCTGTATGATGTACTCCAGATAAGTATAATACATACAACATACTATTTTTACAAGTTACTGAAGCCCTAGAGGGAAGCAAATAAAAATTCTGTAATTGGCCGCACATGTCAGAAACGACCTGGAAGGGGATAGGGAGGGGGTGGGGGTGGAGCTTGGGATGTCTATTCTATAGAAACAAAACATTAGCTGCAGAAAGCAAGCCACCTCGATCAAGTTTACACTGTGTCTGGAACACGCGGGGTTAGCGAAATAGAGGAGGACGTAACAACACTGAGAAGAGAGAAAGAGACAGAAATAAACCACGTGGGGAGGACATGAATAGAGCTGTCTGAGATACCGACAGATAGGACGGCCTGGAGAGGGTTGCTGGAGGGCATATGGTCCAATCCGGCATAATGGGAGAAAGCAGAAGACGAATCAACTACAGGAGCCGATACAACAGTAGAAGACAAATCAACTAAATGGAGCCGATACAACAGGAGAAGAAGCCAAAGGTCTGTTCATCTTACCACACTGGTTGGTTCTGCTGTCGTATCGATGGTTGGTCGGACACACGCACTCACACGTGGTACTAATTTGAGTTGCTGTGGCTGGGCATGGTCGAGGGCAAACTGTAACAATGAGACAAACATTAGGTTAATCGTTAGTCTAGTTACTGGTGTAGTTTCATATCCATAGTTTCATGTAGTGATGTAGTTTCATATCCAAAGTTTCGTATAATGGTGTACTTTCATATCCATAGTTGTATGTATTTCTGTAGTTTCATACATTGGTGTAGTTCGTATCCATACTTTCATGTAGTGGTGTAGTTTTATATCCATACTGTTGCCGTACGGTTTTAAGTGAGCTCAATAGGCAAATATACAGGCAGCTGGTCCACACACAACCGTGTCTCATGTCAAAGACCTCCATCGTCTGCTGGTCCACACACAACCGTGTCTCATGTCAAAGACCACCATTCTGTGCTGGTCCACACACAACCGTGTCTCATGTCAAATACCACCATCCTGTGTTGCTCCACACACAACCGTGTCTCATGTCAAAGACCACCATCGTGTGCTGGTCCATAGTAGCATGCTTCGAACTCACAGATAATCACTATATTTAGAGCATCTCCATCATCTTCCACCCGGTGTACATGAATACTAGTAAGACACCATGTACACAAATCCAGACACAATTTCACAACAAACCGAAGTGTACAACACTTCACCACACTGAAAATACAAACATTGAACACCAAATAAGTACAACAATACACACCAAATAAGTACAACACCAAATAAGTACAGCAATACACACCAAATAAGTACAGCAATACACACCAAATAAGTACAGCAATACACACCAAATAAGTACAGCAATACACACCAACTGATGAAAGTACAGCAATACACACCAACTGATGAAAGTACAACAATACACACTATAGAATGGATCAGTGTCAAAGGAAGATATTTCTGGCAGCCAGAATATATGGATGAAATGTGATGATGAGTTTTGATTGGTTGACAGGAGGTTGTATTTTCGTGTGGAAACACATCAATAGTGTGGCTTGTGTGATGCCGTGGAATACTGCAGACAGGATGTTGTCAGCTACCTGTGTCTGTGGAAGAAATCTAACATTTGAAAGTCCTCTCCAGAAGTGGCGTGTCTGGCGCAAATGAAGCAACTGCGAGTGTGGAAATGGAGTCTGTACTGATTGTGGGCTGACGGTAATTGTAGAGGAAACCGTGTGTGCCCTTAGGTTTATAAACATAGTGAGGTAGTTATTACCACGCAGTCATCGTTCGGGTACAAAGCCCTGATGTTTTCCAAAAGCTGCCCAGTTAACAGTATTCTTCTAGCACTTTCCACAGCTTGCTCCAATTGACTTGATCAACGGTGATTTCTTGATCTATTAGAGCCACACTTAGTTCAATGTCTCAATGTAATCATGGCATCGGCGCTTCCTGCTCTAAATCCAAACTGTGCATCACTTAACATTTAATGATGGTAACTTATTGCATATCATACATGTAATTTTCTGAAACGCACCTTTTGCTTGACCTTTTCTTCTCTTTATCTCTGTCATGCATCTTACAATTGATGTTATAACTGCCCTATTTATATAAATCTATCCATAGTATTTATATCTATAGAATTTAAATTTATCAGCTTGGTTAAGCATTTTCTCTTCTCTTGTTATATCACATTTTGATGTCATACTTTTCTTTGATTTAACAATAATTTCTGCTGCCTTGATATTCAGTGAAAGTTCTTATTTGTTCCACTCTATTACTGAATTCTCACAAGTTGTAATGTTTTGCATTCTTAGTTAGCAATACTGTTTTGTCTACATAGCGTAGGTTGTTTACATTATACCTCCACCTCATATTTTTGGCTTTCCTTTTATAACCTTCACCTCATATTCCTGGCCTTTCTTTAAGCTCTCTCATTATTACTTCGCTATAGACAGAGAAGAGATGCGGCGACAAAACACATCCTTCCCTTACTCTGCTTTATCTGCTCATAACTGCCCTCCTTATTTCATATTTTAATTACTACTGCTTGTTTCCAGTAAATATTCTTTACTGATGATTTATTATTCTGAGATTTCTATTAAATGTTAATATCTTCCAACATTTTTATCATGTTATCGTGTTTCATTTTATCAAAAATATATCTTTGGGTGCCTCTGTTGATCCTTCTGCTAGTTTTCATAATGTGTCTATTGCATTATTTGTACCTTTACCTTCAACAAATTCATACTCTTTGTCACCACTTTCCATCTTTATTTTCCTTCTTACTTTTCTTATTATAATTATGAGTATCAATTTGGTGACGTGGTATATGTGGGTGACTGTATTAAAATCGTCTCATTCAACTACTCCCAGTCTTGTACGTAATGATAGAAATACACTTGTCAGCATATCTCTGGGTATATAAATCCACTGTTGTAAATACGTTTTACCATTTTAATTAATATTTCTATTCCAAATTCTCCCAGTACTTCTAATTCCCCTATCATAATTCCATAGGGTCGATCTGTTTTTCCTTTCTTCGTGTTTAACAGTGTTAAAAAATAGACAATGAATGACTCTATAATGATAGCCAATTTATATCTCAATAATGATAGACAATATATATCTCAATAATGATGCACAATGTATGTCCCAATAATTGTTGTCAGCATATATCCCAATATCAATATACTGATCATGTTGTTATAAAGAATAATGTAGAATACCTACCACATTCACAAGGTATTTGGCTGACAACTTTCGGAAAAGTACAGCTTTCCGGCCGAATGTTACAGAGCAGAACCCTGTCTTTTAACATAAAACAAAAAACATGTTATAAGACAGAATATCAGAGAGAGAGAGAGAGAGAGAGAGAGAGAGAGAGAGAGAGAGAGAGAGAGAGAGAGAGAGAGAGAGAGAGAGAGAGAGAGATCAGTCTCAGATGTAACTGACAGTATAATTCAAGTCATTAAACGACCCGTTGACACGCTTTGGCAACATTCTGCCATGGCGCTAGACACCCCATCTTACAGACCAACCACCACGACTCGGCAACATTCTGACATGGCGCTAGACACCCTATCTTACAGACCAACCACCACGACTCGGCAACATTCTGACATGGCGCTAGACACCCCATCTTACAGACCAACCACCACGACTTGGCAACATTCTGACATGGCGCTAGACACCCTGTCTTACAGACCAACCACCACGACTTGGCAACATTCTGACATGGCGCTAGACACCCTTTCTTACAGACCAACCACCACGACTTGGCAACATTCTGACATGGCGCTAGACACCCTGTCTTACAGACCAACCACCACGACTTGGCAACATTCTGACATGGCGCTAGACACCCTGTCTTACAGACCAACCACCACGACTTGGCAACATTCTGACATGGCGCTAGACACCCCATCTTACAGACCAACCACCACGACTCGGCAACATTCTGACATGGCGTTAGACACCCCATCATACAGACCTTCAGATACGACTTGGCAACATTCTGACATGGCGCTAGACACCCCATCTTACAGACCAACCACCACGACTTGGCAACATTCTGACATGGCGCTAGACACCCCATCTTACAGACCAACCACCACGACTTGGCAACATTCTGATATGGCGCTAGACACCCCATCTTACAGACCAACCACCACGACTCGACAACATTCTGACATGGCGTTAGACACCCCATGATACAGACCTTCAGATACGACTTGGCAACATTCTGACATGGCGCTAGACACCCCATCTTACAGACCTACCGCCACTCCGGGGCTGGTCTGGCCAATATACAGCCTGTCACTATTTTCTCACAGGACATTTCCTGGTTGCCGTTTTAGGCCGAGTTAAATTGGGAGCCTAAGGTAGTTTAATAAATTCAAGTAGGCGGAAGATTAGCACGTATGCCACCAGAGCTGGCTGGCAGGCTGGCCACAGAGTTAACGATTCTCCTAGCCTCAAACAGCTCTTGACAGAGAATGAGGGGAACGGTGCAACAGGCTGGCAGAATTAAACATTCTGTGTTTGCATTTTGAGTCATTCCTGGTGAACATATGTCTTCTCATCCTGATACATGTGAGGAAGTGATGAGAAATATGCTTCGCGTGCATCCACCTTGCAACAGCCAGCACATATGTATGTATGGCATGCCTCCACCTTGCAACAACCAGCACAGATGTATGCATGGCATGCCTCCACCTTGCAACAACCAGCACAGATGTATGTATGGCATGCCTCCACCTTGCAACAACCAGCACAGATGTATATATGGCATGCGTCCACCTTGCAACAGCCAGCACAGATGTATGTATGGCATGCCTCCACCTTGCAACAACCAGCACAGATGTATGTATGGCATGCGTCCACCTTGCAACAACCAGCACAGATGTATGCATGGCATGCCTCCACCTTGCAACAACCAGCAGAGATGTATGTATGGCATGCGTCCACCTTGCAACAACCAGCACAGATGTATATATGGCATGCGTCCACCTTGCAACAACCAGCACAGATGTATGTATGGCATGCCTCCACCTTGCAACAACCAGCAGAGATGTATGTATGGCATGCGTCCACCTTGCAACAACCAGCACAGATGTATGTATGGCATGCGTCCACCTTGCAACAACCAGCAGAGATGTATGTATGGCATGCCTCCACCTTGCAACAACCAGCACAGATGTATGTATGGCATGCGTCCACCTTGCAACAACCAGCACAGATGTATGTATGGCATGCCTCCACCTTGCAACAACCAGCAGAGATGTATGTATGGCATGCCTCCACCTTGCAACAACCAGCACAGATGTATGTATGGCATGCGTCCACCTTGCAACAACCAGCAGAGATGTATGTATGGCATGCGTCCACCTTGCAACAACCAGCAGAGATGTATGTATGGCATGCGTCCACCTTGCAACAGCCAGCAGAGATGTATGTATGGCATGCGTCCACCTTGCAACAACCAGCAGAGATGTATGTATGGCATGCGTCCACCTTGCAACAACCAGCAGAGATGTATGTATGGCATGCGTCCACCTTGCAAGAGCCAGACTCTCGGTCAAGGCCATGCCTTTCTTTGTTCCAGAACTTCTGCCCCGTGGCACTGAGAGAAGGATGGTCAAATGTACGTGATGTGCCGTGTCCATGTGTGTCGTACGTAGCACATCGCTTTCTGTTGATTTCAATGGCATGAACATTGACAATGGCAACTACCGAATGTAAATCTACCGAGTAAATTACAAACAGCAAACAAATGCTAGGGTTGAGTACAACGTTCTGTAAATGACATGCAACTACCATTCTGTTTTGCACCACAAGGTGTAGAGAAACAGCAGACACAATTTGCAATGTTTATACAATACAAACGTGAGTCCTTCCATATTACATTTCTTACATGGAATCAGTTTTAAACCACCGCTGTGGGTCCTGGATAAGTAGTAAGTGAGCAAACAACATCACTTGAAAATCCAGAGATATGGTTTTACATAATGCTGACAACTCTAGAGATGTGGTTTTATACATAATGCTGACAACTCTAGAGATGTGGTTTTATACATAATGCTGACAATTTCACCGATGTGGTTTCACATAACGCTGACAATTTCACCGATGTGGTTTTACATAATGCTGACAACTCTAGAGATGTGGTTTTATACATAATGCTGACAATTTCACCGATGTGGTTTCACATAATGCTGACAATTTCACCGATGTGGTTTCACATAACGCTGACAATTTCAGAGATGTGGTTTTACATAATGCTGACAATTTTTGCAACAGCCAAAATAAGTAATCTACATTTAGAAAGAGACTAAGACACAAGGACGACTTATCATCACATTATCACATCAGAAAGAGGCTGTCTTAATTTATGTGGTCACATTATGACAAGACAAAAACTACAATATATTGTGACAGCTGGAAATATTTGTGGAAAGTGATATAAAGGATGGCAAAGAGAAACCATTCTTGACAGCCTTCTGTCATGCCATGGAAGGGTGTCAGTGAAAGAATTGTTACATATCAGCTGGAGATCGCAAGATGTGAAGAGGCATGATCACCCATCTAGTAGCCATCTGACCAGCTGACAAGGTACTTGATGATGATGAGAAACGTAAGCACATTAACTTGTATCATCAAGCCACACCTTGTAAATCATCAAGCCACACCTCATTATCAGACTGTGTTGACTATTTTACTTGTCACCGGATAATTCCCAAGAGATGATTGTGCGCACTATGTATCACATAACTATTCTTGTATCTAAAAATGTCGTCAGGCACAACCAATATGTTGCAACTATAATACTGGTAACTTATTCCAGTGAATACGGGTTCTTTTAATCGTCTCATTTAACCGCGAAAACACATGGAGTCACTAGAAATTGCCGGCCATTTTGTTCACCTTCTGGCATATCAGCTTGAGCAGTGTCCGCTGTTGCTCCAGCGTGTGTATACAGACACAGCTTGTGATCTTTGAATTCAGGTTAAAAGAAGATGGAGAACTTTGACTGAACACTCGTTGCCTGGTAGGTGGCATTGGGATATTGGGATTGACAGTCTAGGGTTAAATCCTTAAATAAACCCATTAGCTGGAAATGGATATACGAGATAAATTGTTACAATACCGCGGCCATAGGCAATGTGTATTTTGTACTTCAATGCACAGGGAAAGACATGGTTACAATTAACACATAAAGTACACACTTACCACATGTAATTGTTGAGGAATTGAACACGAGGGATGAGTCCAAACATTGACAGGCGCATGTAGTTGGGTTCTGCCGTGTAACTGAAGGAGGGCAGGTGTTGGCTGGACATTCACATCTACATCCGTTGGTTGGATTAGGTTGCTGTCCTGTTGGACAATTGTTGGCTGGACATTCACATCTACATCCGTTGCTTGGATTAGGTTGCTGTCCTGTTAGACAACTGTTGGTTGGACATTCACATCTACATCCGTTGCTTGGATTAGGTTGCTGTCCTGTTGGACAAGTGTTGGCTGGACATTCACATCTACATCCGTTGCTTGGATTAGGTTGCTGTCCTGTTGGACAATTGTTGGCTGGACATTCACATCTACATCCGTTGCTTGGATTAGGTTGCTGTCCTGTTGGACAAGTGTTGGCTGGACATTCACATCTACATCCGTTGCTTAGATTAGGTTGCTGTCCTGTTGGACAACTGTTGGCTAGACATTCACATCTACATCCGTTGCTTAGATTAGGTTGCTGTCCTGTTGGACAACTGTTGTCTGGACATTCACATCTACATCCGTTGCTTGGACTAGGTTGCTGACCTGTTGGACAACTGTTGGCTGGACATTCACATCTACATCCGTTGGTTGGATTAGGTTGCTGTCCTGTTGGACAAGTGTTGGCTGGACATTCACATCTACATCCGTTGCTTGGATTAGGTTGCTGTCCTGTTGGACAAGTGTTGGCTGGACATTCACATCTACATCCGTTGGATGGATTTGGTTGCTGTCCTGTTGGACAACTGTTGGCTGGACATTCACATCTACATCCGTTGCTTAGATTAGGTTGCTGTCCTGTTGGACAACTATTGGCTGGACATTCACATCTACATCCGTTGCTTAGATTAGGTTGCTGTCCTGTTGGACAACTGTTGGCTAGACATTCACATCTACATCCGTTTGTTGGATTAGGTTGCTGTCCTGTTGGACAAGTGTTGGCTGGACATTCACACCTACATCCATTGGTTGGATTAGGTTGCTGTCGTGTTGGACAACTGTTGGCTGGACATTCACATCTACATCCGTTACTTGGATTAGGTTGCTGTCCTGTTGGACAAGTGTTGGCTGGACATTCACATCTACATCCGTTGCTTGGATTAGGTTGCTGTCCTGTTGAACAAGTGTTGGCTGGACATTCACATCTACATCCGTTGGTTGGATTAGGTTGCTGTCCTGATTGACAAGTGTTGGCTGGACATTCACATCTACATCCGTTGGTTGGGTTAGGTTGCTGTCCTGTTGGACAAGTGTTGGCTGGACATTCACATCTACATCCGTTGCTTGGATTAGGTTGCTGTCCTGTTGGACAATTGTTGGCTGGACATTCACATCTACATCCGTTGCTTGGATTAGGTTGCTGTCCTGTTGGACAAGTGTTGGCTGGACATTCACATCTACATACGTTGGTTGGGTTAGGTTGCTGTCCTGTTGGACAAGTGTTGGCTGGACATTCACATCTACATCCGTTGGTTGGATTAGGTTGCTGTCCTGTTGGACAAGTGTTGGCTAGACATTCACATCTACATCCGTTGGTTGGATTAGGTTGCTGTCCTGTAGGACAACTGTTGGCTGGACATTCACATCTACATCCGTTGCTTGGATTAGGTTGCTGTCCTGTTGGACAAGTGTTAGCTGGACATTCACATATACATCCATTGCTTGGATTAGGTTGCTGTCCTGTTGGACAAGTGTTGGCTGGACATTCACACCTACATCCGTTGGTTGGATTAGGTTGCTGTCCTGTTGGACATCTGTTTGCTGGACATTCACACCTACATCCGTTGCTTGGATTAGGTTGCTGTCCTGTTGGACAACTGTTTGCTAGACATTCACATCTACATCCGTTGCTTGGATTAGGTTGCTGTCCTGTTGGACAACTGTTGGCTGGACATTCACATCTACATCCGTTGCTTGGATTAGGTTGCTGTCCTGTTGGACAAGTGTTGGCTGGACATTCACATCTACATCCGTTGGTTGGATTAGGTTGCTGTCCTGTTGGACATGTGTTGGCTGGACATTCACATCTACATCCGTTGCTTGGATTAGGTTGCTGTCCTGTTGGACAAGAGTTGGCTGGACATTCACATCTACATCCGGTGGTTGGATTACGTTGCTGTCCTGTTGGACAAGTGTTGGCTGGACATTCACATCTACATCCGTTGCTTCGATTAGGTTGCTGTCCTGTTGGACAAGTGTCAGCTGGACATTCACATCTACATCCGTTGGTTGGATTAGGTTGCTGTCCTGTTGGACAAGTGTTGGCTGGACATTCACATCTACATCCGTTGCTTGGGTTAGGTTGCTGTCCTATTGGACAAGTGTTGGCTGGACATTCACATCTACATCCGTTGGTTGGGTTAGGTTGCTGTCCTGTTGGACAAGTGTTGGCTGGACATTCACATCTACATCCGTTGCTTGGATTAGGTTGTTGTCCTGTTGGACAAGTGTTGGCTGGACATTCACATCTACATCCGTTGCTTGGATTACGTTGCTGTCCTGTTGGACAATTGTTGGCTGGACATTCACATCTACATCCGTTGCTTGGATTAGGTTGCTGTCCTGTTGGACAAGTGTTGGCTGGACATTCACATCTACATCCGTTGCTTGGATTAGGTTGTTGTCCTGTTGGACAATTGTTGGCTGGACATTCACATCTACATCCGTTGCTTGGATTAGGTTGCTGTCCTGTCGGACAATTGTTGGCTGGACATTCACATCTACATCCGTTGCTTGGATTAGGTTGCTGTCCTGTTGGACATGTGTTGGCTGGACATTCACATCTACATCCGATGCTTGGATTAGGTTGCTGTCCTGTTGGACAAGTGTTGGCTGGACATTCACATCTACATCCGTTGCTTGGATTAGGTTGTTGTCCTGTTGGACATGTGTTGGCTGGACATTCACATCTACATCCGTTGCTTGGATTAGGTTGCTGTCCTGTTGGACAAGTGTTGGCTGGACATTCACATCTACATCCGGTGGTTGGATTACGTTGCTGTCCTGTTGGACAAGTGTTGGCTGGACATTCACATCTACATCCGTTGCTTGGATTAGGTTGCTGTCCTGTTGGACAAGTGTCAGCTGGACATTCACATCTACATCCGTTGGTTGGATTAGGTTGCTGTCCTGTTGGACAAGTGTTGGCTGGACATTCACATCTACATCCGTTGCTTGGATTAGGTTGCTGTCCTGTTAGACAAGTGTTGGCTGGACATTCACATCTACATCCGTTGGTTGGGTTAAGTTGCTGTCCTGTTGGACAACTGTTGGCTGGACATTCACATCTACATCCGTTGCTTGGATTAGGTTGCTGTCCTGTTGGACAACTGTTGGCTGGACATTCACATCTACATCCGTTGGTTGGATTAGGTTGCTGTCCTGTTGGACATGTGTTGGCTGGACATTCACATCTACATCCGTTGCTTGGATTAGGTTGCTGTCCTGTTGGACAAGTGTTGGCTGGACATTCACATCTACATCCGTTGCTTGGATTAGGTTGTTGCCCTGTTGGACATGTGTTGGCTGGACATTCACATCTACATCCGTTGCTTGGATTAGGTTGCTGTCCTGTTGGACAAGTGTTGGCTGGACATTCACATCTACATCCGGTGGTTGGATTACGTTGCTGTCCTGTTGGACAAGTGTTGGCTGGACATTCACATCTACATCCGTTGCTTGGATTAGGTTGCTGTCCTGTTGGACAAGTGTCAGCTGGACATTCACATCTACATCCGTTGCTTGGATTAGGTTGCTGTCCTGTTGGACAAGTGTTGGCTGGACATTCACATCTACATCCGTTGGTTGGGTTAGGTTGCTGTCCTGTTGGACAACTGTTGGCTGGACATTCACATCTACATCCGTTGCTTGGATTAGGTTGCTGTCCTGTTGGACAACTGTTGGCTGGACATTCACATCTACATCCGTTGCTTGGATTAGGTTGCTGTCCTGTTGGACAAGTGTTGGCTGGACATTCACATCTACATCCGTTGCTTGGATTAGGTTGTTGTCCTGTTGGACAAGTGTTGGCTGGACATTCACATCTACATCCGTTGCTCGGATTAGGTTGTTGTCCTGTTGGACAAGTGTTGGCTGGACATTCACATCTACATCCGTTGCTTGGATTAGGTTGTTGTCCTGTTGGACAATTGTTGGCTGGACATTCACATCTACATCCGCTGCTTGGATTAGGTTGCTGTCCTGTTGGACAAGTGTTGGCTGGACATTCACATCTACATCCGTTGCTTGGATTAGGTTGTTGTCCTGTTGGACAAGTGTTGGCTGGACATTCACATCTACATCCGTTGCTTGGATTAGGTTGTTGTCCTGTTGGACAATTGTTGGCTGGACATTCACATCTACATCCGTTGCTTGGATTAGGTTGTTGTCCTGTTGGACAAGTGTTGGCTGGACATTCACATCTACATCCGTTGCTTGGATTAGGTTGCTGTCCTGTTGGACAAGTGTTGGCTGGACATTCACATCTACATCCGTTGCTTGGATTAGGTTGTTGTCCTGTTGGACAATTGTTGGCTGGACATTCACATCTACATCCGCTGCTTGGATTAGGTTGCTGTCCTGTTGGACAAGTGTTGGCTGGACATTCACATCTACATCCGTTGCTTGGATTAGGTTGTTGTCCTGTTGGACAAGTGTTGGCTGGACATTCACATCTACATCCGTTGCTTGGATTAGGTTGTTGTCCTGTTGGACAATTGTTGGCTGGACATTCACATCTACATCCGTTGCTTGGATTATGTTGTTGTCCTGTTGGACAAGTGTTGGCTGGACATTCACATCTACATCCGTTGCTTGGATTAGGTTGCTGTCCTGTTGGACAAGTGTTGGCTGGACATTCACATCTACATCCGTTGCTTGGATTAGGTTGTTGTCCTGTTGGACAAGTGTTGGCTGGACATTCACATCTACATCCGTTGCTTGGATTAGGTTGCTGTCCTGTTGGACAATTGTTGGCTGGACATTCACATCTACATCCGTTGCTTGGATTAGGTTGCTGTCCTGTTGGACAATTGTTGGCTGGACATTCACATCTACATCCGTTGCTTGGATTATGTTGCTGTCCTGTTGGACAACTGTTGGCTGGACATTCACATCTACATCCGTTGCTTGGATTAGGTTGCTGTCCTGTTGGACAAGTGTTGACTGGACATTCACATCTACATCCGTTGCTTGGATTAGGTTGCTGTCCTGTCGGACAATTGTTGGCTGGACATTCACATCTACATCCGATGCTTGGATTAGGTTGCTGTCCTGTTGGACAATTGTTGGCTAGACATTCACATCTACATCCGTTGGTTGGATTAGGTTGCTGTCCTGTTGGACAAGTGTTGGCTGGACATTCACATCTACATCCGATGCTTGGATTAGGTTGCTGTCCTGTTGGACAATTGTTGGCTAGACATTCACATCTACATCCGTTGCTTGGATTAGGTTGCTGTCCTATTGGACAAGTGTTGGCTGGACATTCACATCTACATCCGTTGCTTGGATTAGACTGCTGTCCTGTTGGACAAGTGTTGGCTGGACATTCACATGTACATTCGTTGCTTGGATTAGGTTGCTTTCCATTGGGGCACATTGTTGCACATCCTGTGAGATAAAAACACAATAGTAAGAATTATGTTTTTATCTGAATTACTTTAAAATTATGATTATGATAACATTTAGTAGTAAGCTTGTTTGAAACTTTACAGTGAATTGAAAGTTATTCAACCAGGCAGCTGTGTTTTCTTGCCTGTCACATTAAAAAATACAGGATCGCAGGTGTGAACTATAAAAAAGAGTGACAACATGAAACACCACGTCAACAATAAACAAAATGAATAATATCATCACATAGAGTCTCCTATGGTGCGACAGAAATCCTTAGCATGCAGAATCAAGGACAATCGATAACGAGTATTAGGGTAAAATGTTATGCCATGAAGTATAGTTATATGTATTAATAAAGTAAATATGATGGCAGATTTAACCATAAAAACAATTAGGAAAATTGCGATCAAAGAAAACAAGACTAAGATCAAAATCACACATTAAAGCTACTTTGACCATATAACGTGGGAGATGGGCTGGAGGGGTAGCATCTGTAAAGCAACGTTTCGCATGGGAAGACAAGAACAAGACGTGGACTGGAAGACGTCCGTGTGAGCTAACTTTGAAACCACAGATATGGTGCGTTATGATCATGTTGGTGGCTAATCTGGCAAGAATGTGATCGCGCATATTCTGGATAGACACATGTAATTTATTGTAGATGCTTTTCTATTCTGTGGTAATTTTTTTTCTGCATTATGTAATAGGATGTTGAGAAATATCAAATCTTGTCCATTGCCAATACTGTCTTATGCAGTTGAGTAGTTTCTGCTTTTTCTAATATTTCTTTGTGGATAGACACAGCTTGCATTCTGTTGAAAATATTTCCACATTTGAGGGGCACTTTGATTGAGCATCACGTGTTTTCTCGCAGGTTAAATGGGGACAGTCTAAGGCTAGAGAAAAAAAAAATCGTGTAAAACATTCAGTTGCTAAAAGTGTATATGACAGGCAAAACAGTAAAAGTATCGCGGCTGTCAGCAAGAAGCGTTTTGTATCTTTTTAGCAGGCAACGAAGAACAAGATGTGATTACACTGGGCAAAGAACACTGGTGCTTACCACATGTGTATGTTTGTGGATTGTATACTTGGCCAGAGTTGAAACATTGACATTCACAAGTCGAACGGTTCTGGCTTGTGATTGCACGAGGACACGTGTTGGCTATACATTCACATTCACATCCATTGCTTGGGTTAGGTTGCTGTCCTGAAGGACAGTTGATGGGTGGACATACACATCTACACCCGTTGTTTGGATCAGGTTGCTGTCCTGAAGGACAGTTGATGGGTGGACATACACATCTACACCCGTTGTTTGGATCAGGTTGCTGTCCTGAAGGACAGTTGATGGGTGGACATACACGTCTACACCCGTTGTTTGGATCAGGTTGCTGTCCTGAAGGACAGTTGATGGCTGGACATACACATCTACACCCGTTGTTTGAATCAGGTTGCTGTCCTGAAGGACAGTTGATGGGTGGACATACACATCTACACCCGTTGTTTGGATCAGGTTGCTGTCCATTAGTACACACGTTTCCGCATCCTGTGACATGAGGAAAACACCAGCAAGAATTATGTCTGTCTTTGACACAACGAAACTATGACTGTGAACAAAGCAGGAAGCCAGTATGAAAATAAAATACAGTATATGGAAAGACACTTGTATCAAATGCTTACCAAAGAATAAAAAGACAAGAATACTTTGCTTAAAAACAAAACTGAAATCTCAAAATTACAACAAAGGCTTTTGTTTCGATAATTACCCCCTTTCTAATACATATATAATTGATAATACAAGTTATCACAAAAATGGGAAAGAGGCGGTCATCATTTTCTATCAACATTATGAGGCGACACAACTGCAACATGTAGTGGCAAATGGAACGATTAGTGAAAGAACGAAATAGAATACAATAGCGAGAGAAAATGCTGAAGTTTTTTGTCATGACACGGAAGGGAGTCAGCAAACAAACTGATACTAGCCGTTGGAGATCGCAAGATATAGAAAATGATCATCACCAATCCAAAGAACCGAATCTAGAACTCCCCCATTAGGGCCCCGAAGAACGTCTCCAGTTCACTTACAAAGGCTTGGTCTTTGGAAAATCACGCCAACAAAGAGGATTCTTCATTTTGGGAACCTTGGCATCTAAAGTACATAATATGGTCTACAGAAGCTCATCCAGCATAAAATCCATCTGGAAGTGATATGGGCGTCTGAAATCAAGGCGGAGGCAGAAGAAACCCTGAATAATGTCCATGAAGAAATAACACGGATAGAAGTACTGACGAAAAAAAAAAAACAGACCAAGAGCCATTTAAAAAATAAACCGGACGATTCACAAAGCAAGACCCAGGCAGACGCTGAAACAACAGAAGAGAAGAAAGAAACAGAGAGTGAAAGTGAAAATGATTTAACGTAGAATAGATAAAGAAGATTTACACTCCACCAAGAACGGGAGCAGTTGACACAGGATTTGCCAGAGAAAATATACCCCATAGTACAATAACAGACCAAGATTCAAGAGAAAAGGGTGGAGTGTAACTTGGGTAGACTACCCATGAATCAATCCCTGAAAGAAAGACACCATGAGACGGGGCGAGAAAAATTATAAAACCAAGCCTTAGAAGCGCCCACACCTGACCAGACACGACTTGAAAGCAACAAACAAGAAGAAAGCAACACCCAGCACAGAACTACAGATGTTACAGGAAGCAAAACAAGCAACAATATATTGGAAAGTAGAAGCTGAAATGAAACACCATAAAGACGCTAAATATAACACACCGATAGACAGACAGTTCAACGAGGCCTGAACAACTGTTTTCTTCATACAGAAAGTACCTGACATCTTCGTCCTGTTTCAAATCGCCAAGAATCTGTTTTATGAACAACCTCTTATATGTATCAACCTCATCATGTGCCACGCCGATAAGCTTGGGCAATCTTGTGTCGACATCTCACGCGATCATCAAAGTCGTGAAACAGCTGTGTGTGTTTTTTTGTTTCAATTATACCACGTGACCAAGCCATCTAATATTTAACTCTTCGCCTTCCTCTTCTCTTGTTCACCTCAATCATGTCAGTTGTCACAATGTTCTCCAGTTTATTTCTTCTCATAATGTGCCTAAAATCGTGACTGTCTATTTCTAATTTCTCTAATCAGTTTCATGTTTTCTTTTGTTTCTTCTAGTACTTGCTCATTGGGTTGTCTGCTTGTCCATGGTATTCATATGTATACAATTACGTAAAGAGCCATGTTCCACGCATGTAGTCATATTGAATAATTAGGGCTCTCCTTGGTTATTTCTGTATACTTACCACATGTTCTAGTAATTGTATTGTATACAAGGGCAGGGTTCGAGCACTGGCATGTGCAGTTGTTAGGGTTCTGTGTGGTGAATCCAAACGGGCAGTTGTTGACTGGACACTCACATCGACATCTGTCGTTTGGATTAGGTGACTGTCCCATAGGGCAGGTGGTGTTGCACCCTGAAACATATCAAGTAAACCTGTGAGTACAAGTAGACTGCATGTCTTTAATAATGACATAGTTTGTGGAACATTTTCTATATTATATGTGTGTAACAATAACATGTATATGTTGAATATGCTGTATATTGTATGCCTGAATAATGACATTGTTTGTGTGTTGAACATGCATATTGTGAGCCTGTAACAATGACATTTTTTGAGTTATAACATGTACATTATATGCCTATAACAGTGACATATTTTGTGTGTTGAATATGTTGTATATTATATCTGTAACAATGACATTTTGTGTATGTTGAACACGTATATTATATGCCTGTAATAATTAAATATATTTTTTGTTACATATGTTGTATATTATATCTGTAACAATGACATTTTATGTGTGTTTAACATGCTGCATATTATATATCTATGACAATGATATTGTATTATATATATATATATATATATATATATATATATATATATATATATATATATATATATATATATATATATATATTTTTTTTTTTTTTTTTTTTTTTAATTTTTTTTTTTTTTTTTTTTCCCCGCGTTTCCATCCTGTTTCAGGATATTGCAGTCAACACCACCATCTTTCAGCTGTATGTTGATTCCTAGGCTAGATTACGCTCATCAGCACGCCACGACTTTCTGAGAGACCGGCGGCATACTCTCATAAGTCACTAGCGTGACTCGAACCACTTCTAATTCTCGTCCGCTCACATTGACTACGAGAGTATTCGGGATTTACGGAGAAAAGCTGCTAACCCCTCGGCCAGGCAGCCGGCATATATATATATATATATATATATATATATATATATATATATATATATATATATATATATATATATTATATATATATATATATATATATATAATATATATATATATATATATATATATATATATATATATATATATATATATATATATCCTGTAACAATCAATCAACCAATCAGGTGCCTTCTCTACAATGAAGGTTGGCTGCAATGGATCTCCATCACTGTCTCTTGCCTTGACTGTACATTCTGTCAGACTGATGATCGTCCATCTCTTGATGTTATCTTCCCATTTTGTATCGTTGTCTACCTCTTGCTCGCTTGCCCTCAACCTTGCAATCCAGTATGGGTTTTATAAGAGTATCATGTCTTTTAATATGGCCGAAATATTTCACTTGTCTCCTCTTTATTTCTTTCATCAACTGTCTCTTCATTCCCAGTTTTTTCTAGAACTTCTGCATTTGATTGTTTTTGTTTCTATGAAATACGACATATCCGTCTGTATATCCATATCTTCAGGGCTTCTATGCGACTTTCTAATTGCTTGTTCAATGTCCAGGCTTCCGCACCATACAGTAGCGTTGAATATACCTAACATTTGACAATTCTCATTGTAATGCGTTATTAATCTCTCTATATGTTAATACTGATTTCATGCCGTTGAAAGCATTGTTGGTCATTCGTATTCTCTTTTTGATTTCTATGTCCAAGATAGGAGAAATTTTGTACTTGTTCTAGTATCTCCCCCTTTTACTGTGATGATAATTGATTGTAACAGTGACATTTTATAATAATAATATATTCAGCATGTTGCATATGATATGACTGTAATCATGGCATTGTGGATTAAATATGCTGTTTAGTATATGTCGATAACAATGACGTTATGTGTTAAACATGACATCTATTATAGGCCTCTAACATAACAGTGGAGAACATGCATCTTCCCTGGGGCAACATATGCTTGTGAATCACGGACTATTTCTCAATTACTAAAGGAGACTGTTGGGAGTTGTGTGCTTTCATATCACAGAAAAGTTCTAAAATATTGTGAGTTTACAAGAAGACACATACTGACTTTCTACTGAATTGTCTACTGAATATGATGTACAGTATATGAGTTTTAATGTATTGTATATGCTGTAATAATGACACTGTGTGTTATTTTGTAGATTATTTGCTATAAGAATGGCAAATATGCTGTATTTATGACACTGTTAAACGTGGTGTATATTTTATGAGTGTCATAATGACATTTATGAGCACATGTATCTTTCCTGTGGCGGTATATTAATATGAATCATATTCCATTTCCCACTTACTAAAGAAGAAAGTTGGAGCTTCAGAGCTTAAATGTTATAGAAA
Source organism: Cepaea nemoralis (assembly GCA_014155875.1). NCBI lineage: Eukaryota > Metazoa > Mollusca > Gastropoda > Stylommatophora > Helicidae > Cepaea > Cepaea nemoralis. Next base: position 178,517 of record JACEFZ010017143.1, on the reverse strand, counting down.
AGATTAAATTATTTTGGGCCAAGACAAGGACATTTGGAAAATTACAGTGAATGGAATGTCACTTGAACATGTCAATAGTTTGTCTTACATAACACAGTTAATAACAGCTGAAGGTTAGATGTAAAGCAGAAATCAGACATGAAATACGAATTCCCACACCAACACTGAGTTTTTCAGGTTGCTGAATCAGTATATGTTTGTTATTTGTGTGCTGATGAGACTTTACCCGCAACGTCCATGTCGTAACTTGTGATCGTGGTCTAGTGAAGCTTACTGTTTCTACTTGTCATATTTGTTGTTCCATTCACTGCTTTCTTTGCCCTAAAGGCAGTTAGTGTTTCATTGTTTCCCATATACATTGTGTGTGTGATGCTAATAGTAATCCAAGGTTTGTGTTTTCAAATAGTAACATGTTTGAATGTTAGAAATGGTAATAAAATCAACACTGGCAAGATGAGACGAGCTGCCCACTTAGATATACTATTGGAGACACGTAAGAAATAATGTTATAGGATTGACGGTGGGATCAATAGCTTGTACGACATATATTGACAGGCAGAAGATCAAATGGTTTGGCCATCGCTTTAGAATGCAACACCATCAACTACCAGCACTGGTGTTACATCAAACAAACAAAAAGATCAAGATCTTCTACAAGACCAAGAAGACGCCCGAGAATAAAATCGATTGTCATCATCAAAGACATTGTGCATTGACATGGAAGGCCACTATCCAGTGACACCCATCGGGCGCAGGAATGTCGACTATTCCTCCATACAAGACTTGGTGACAACAGGTAAACCTGATGGTGATATGTAAAATATCGCTAACTGTCGAACAAACCAAACCAGTCGAATTGTGGAAACAAGAAATCCAGAGGCAATGATGGCCTGGTTCTCGTGTCCATGTTGAAGGTGGTTTTTTTTTTTTTTTTTGCTTTCTTGTCGCAAGGTTGGTAAACTCAGAACAAGTCAGCGCGCGAAAGACAGTTTTCAGGACTGTTTCTAGAACTTTTCAATTAGTCATTCTAGCTGTGCTTCACCTCTCGATAGTCGTTTTGCGACGTTCCATGCTGACTGCCAGTTTAAATGGCGTATGTTCATATTTCTCGCAATTAAATCATTAGGGGACGAGCGGAACGACTTGGTTTGTGGGTATGTTCATGGACAGAACACCCAGATCTCACCCACGGCATTGTACAAGACAAGGCAGAACCCATAGACAAGATATCTCAGTGACGTGTTGTCCGTACGTCACCGTACTGACATAATTATCGTCTTAAAATTCTTCCGATCGTTCTTAAGCATAAAATTGTCCATTTAAAAGCATTAGTCGTTTCTGTCAGACCGAAGTAAGCGTAAATTTCATGAATATGAATATTCCCATCACCATGTACAAAAAGATATATAAAGGCTTTGGGTTTCGTTGTGACGTTGGTGTGTAGTGGATTACACATTTGGTGACGTTTACAGCTAAAGTGGGACGCAGAGGTGTTTCCAAGGCACCAGGGCCAGGTTCTATACTGGCCAAGACCTACTAACACGTCCTAATCGTGAGTCCTGGGCAACAGGTCCCTTCGGGGTCCTGGCTAACGTAGTAGGATCGCTGATTCTTTTGAGGTCGGAGAGCATCTGCCTGCATGGCGAGGAACCACCAGTCTGCACACCAATAAGCCAGACATGGGACAACGGATACTCACACAAACCTCAGGTCCTGTATGACATAACACTGATGTTGGACAACAGGATGTCTTCATCCGACATACAGGACTTCACAGCCAGCGAACACAAGCAAGCAAGCGTAGCTAAAGTTATGTTTAGCTATATACGTAAACTAACGGTCAAATGTTCTATACCTTTATTCTCTCCATCGTGGTGGATAAAATCAAGGTGGCACAATTAAGTTACCCAGTTGAGTTGAGTCAAGAACAGGCATCACAGCCCTCGGGACATTCTCAACCGTGCTCCGTCATCATCTTCAACAGATAGCGAATAATGTGCACACTTACCACATGTCAATGTTGCTGGATTGTATACAAGATTAGGGTTCAGACACTGGCATTCGCACGTAGCAGAGTTCAGTGTTGTAATTCCAGCAGGACATGTGTTTGAGCACCTAGTAACACATACACAGGTGTTTGAGTCGGGGGACTGTCCAGTTTGGCATGTTTTTCCACATCCTGGGAAATGTCAACACAGCTTGTTAGAAGAAATATGTATCTTACACAATAGCAATAATGCAGCAACTGATAATCCGCATAAGACACAATTCAAAAATATTTTACTGTTGCTGTGTTTTGTGCCAGAAAGGACAATTTGAGAGAGAGAAAGAGAGAGAGAGGGAGAGAGAGAGAGAGAGAGAGAGAGAGAGAGAGAGAGAGAGAGAGAGAGAGAGAGAGAGAGAGAGAGAGAGAGAGAGAGATGTGGGGAACGGAAAAACACAGACACAATAAGCACACAGAGTTATGTAGGTGGTATTTTTTTAATTATTATTATTTATTATCAGAGTTTCTTTCTCACATATGTTATATCATAGGATGTTGAGAACTGAATATTCAACATGTTATATTATACCACAAAATCCGAAGTACGACAAGGTTATGCCTGTCCCCCCCCCCCCCTCCCACCACCACCCCTCGTGTTCATAACCTATATATATATATATATATATATATATATATATATATATATATATATATATATATATATATATATATATATATATATATCTACTAGCTGACCCGGCCCGGCTTCGCCCAGGCCCTGGAGGGGATCTATCTATCTATCAGTCTGTCTGCTTGTTTGTCTGTCTGTCTGTCTGACCCGGCCCGGCTTCACCCAGTCCCTGGTGGGGAGCATCTCATTTAATTCATATAAGTAGTCATATAAGCTCTCCCGTTCCCGACTATCTGTCTGTCTGTCTATCTGTCTGTCTGACCGGGCCCGGCTTCACCCAGTCCCTGGTGGTGAGCATCTAATTTAATTCATATAAGTAGTCATATAAGCTCTCCCGTTCCCGACTGTCTGTCTGTCTATCTATCTGACCCGGCGTGGTTTCGCCCAGCTCTTGGCGCACAGTAACTTAAAAGAATGTCCTTCCACACACCATTCAATGAAAACTGTAGAAAAAGATGGGTTACAATGTTATGCATTATGCATTATTTTTATGAAAACTTTGAAAATGCCTTAAAGATTATATCATTATTTATTATAACTCATATGCCTGAAAATAACTATAGACAAAGAGTTTAACAATAGTGCAAGTAAGTCCAACAATATGACTATAAAGTATATAGAAATGTTATTAAAAGTTATGCCCCTTGAAATAACTTTTCTAGAGTGAAGTCCCCCTGCTATATAGACATTATATAATGAAAATAGAAAAGTAAATGTTATTAAATAAGTCGAAGATTTTATATTAAGAAATTATTATAGTCGGTTGCAAATGAATGAAAGGAAGACGTGTAGAAAATTTCATCTCAATCGGATGTACCGTTATCGAACGCATCCAATACAAAAATCCCCACACACACACAAACATACACTCTGTTTTATAGATATAGATGGACAATGACAAAAAAAAAAAGAGAAAAGAAAAAATTCACAGAACAAAAATGAGATTCCTGAGAAGAATATCCTATTTATCAAGAAAAGAGAAAATCAGAAATGAAGAAAACGGGATTAAAGTGTGGATTATAGCAGCGCTAGATTTTATCAGAGAATATCAAGTTAAATGGTTTGGCCATGTAACTAGATTACCAACTAACAGTATACCGCAACAAGCAATGATGTACAGACCAAATGGAATCACAGGAAGAAGCCGACCAGGTAAACGATGGACAGAGGGAATAGCAGAGTCCATGGGAATATCGATACATGAAGCTCATAAACGGGTACACTCCCGCTGTTTATATTTCACATCGACACCGCAAGTTAAATGAGAAACAAGATGAGATAAGATGTCATTGTATATTGAGAACTGTCATTTTCTGCATGCTATATCATGGTCTGTTGAGAGCTGTCATTTCAATAAACCTTATATCATAGGGTGTTGAGGAACATCAGACATCATTTGTATTTTCAAAAGAAAAAAAAAAACACACACACACGCAAAAACCTTGTCTTGCCTTTTCAGAAATTTAGTATTTTCCTCCATTTACACTAGACTTGGAGACTTGTGATTTCGTTCGCCTGGCACATATAAACTGGTTGCTGTTTTGTTTTGCTTGTCTTTCTTTCTTACTATTTTTATGGGCAGGCGGAACGGTAACATCGTCGAGAGCTGATAGTCTGCAGGCATTTTGAGTGTTTGGTGCGACACCGTGATCTGTGGATTTCTTTCTAAATGCTTTTATTGTGTTCACGTTAACTATGTTGTGATGTACAGATTCAGAAAACGGCGCACGGATATTTGACGGGACTCCGACAGCTGCCTTATGCAATAATGCGTGTCCGAGCTGCTTGTGATTTGTCGGGCTGTTGTACACTTCGATAATGAGCTGCATATTCAAGTGAGGGGAGGCGTTTTGTTTGTGCTTTGGCAATTTCGTCTTGTCGAAGAAATGATATCCTTCCAGAGTTCACGTGGGACCATACGATTCTGAAAATTTAACCAGAGTGCAGTAACAGCAATTTAAACGTGGTCAAGCTAGACTCTAGTGCCAGGCGGGAAGCCAAAGAAGAATAGTCAAACACCACAGAAATGGTGTCGTTATTCACTACACGCTGAGGAAGATGTTGAACAGAGGACTTGAGTATTGATTAACTAATAGTTCCATGTAAAACGAGGATTAAATGTTGAGTAACTAACTAACCACACTATTTGGAAGACCAGATTCCAATCTCGGCATGTCCTTAATGAAATTAATCCTGTAAATATGGGGATATGATAGTCATTAAGACTCGACCCTAATACACACCATGATTTAATATAACCACTGTATTTCACGCATTAAATGAGTTCTCTAGCACATTTCTAAAGACACATCTAAAATGCTCAATACCTTTCTCCTGATAACATTTGGGAAATCACTAACAATTCGGTGTTACTTTGTTACCCTTCTGAAATCTGCATTTCAGTAATTTCCATGTTTGCTAAAGTTTTTTTGTGGATTGACAAAGCTTGCTTTCTTTGGGAATTAGTTCCACATGGGTTGGAACACTTTAAATAAACATCATGCGTTGCTTCGCAGGTGAAAAGGGGACAGTCAAAGACTAGAGAAAACAAATTTGAAAAACGTCCAGTTGCTGAAAGTATTTATGGCAGGCTAAACAGTAGAAGAATCGCAGCTGTCAGCGGACAGCGTTGTGTATCTTGATGAGCAGGCAAAGAAGAACAAGATTTGGGTATATTGAGCTTAAAACACAGGTACTTACCACATGTGGATGTTTGTGGATTGTATACATGGGCAGAGTTCAAACATTGACATTCACAAGTCGAAGGGATCTGGCGTGTGAATGCTGGAGGACAGGAGTTGGCTGGACATACACATCTACATCCGTTGTTTGGATCAGGTTGTTGTCCTGAAGGACAGTTGATGGGTGGACATACACAGCTACACCCGTTGTTTGGATCAGGTCGCTGTCCATTAGAACACACGTTTCCGCATTCTGTGACATGAGAAAAACACCAGCGATAATTACGTTTGTCTTTCACAGTACGAAATTATGATTGTGAACAAAGCAGCAAGCCAGTATGAAAAAAAAATTACAGTATATGAAAAGGTACGTTTATAACATCTGTATCAACGGACAAAAAGAGAGAATACTTTGCTAACATATGACGCCTGACAATTACTACATACGTCTGTGTTTGGATTACCCCGTGTTTGATACATATATGATTGATATGACAACTTATCACAAACATCAGAAAGAGGCGGTCATCATTTTCTATCCACTTTATGGGAAGACGGGAAACTGCAACACGTTGTGATAACTGTGAAGATTTAAGGAAAGAGTAATAGAGGAATATAGCGAGAGAAAATTGTGAAGACTTTTCTCGTGACACGGAAGGGAGTCAATAGACTAACTGATACATGCCGTTGAAGATTGCAAGATATGGAGAGGTGACATAAGCCTGGGTCATTGACATTGAGTTGAGTGACCGGGCACGAGAAATAATGGAGATGAAAGTGGGAGACAGTAAGGTGAGTGACCTGGCTACGAGGAAAACAATCAACCCTCAGAAATAATGGGGCGGATATGAGTGGAAGGCCCCAGGGGGGATGGGGCGAAAGACAGTGGTGTGTTGTGTGAAGTCAGGAGATTGAAAAGGCAGTGAGAGAAGAGCCCGACTGCGGGTCAGGTCGTTTCAGGGAGTTGAGTTTGAGATACCGAGGTAGTCGGTAGTCCACGGACAACGGGGTTGTGTTATGCTCCGAGTGGTGAAGACAGGCCTGAACCAGAGTGGGTTCTATAGTTGAGCAGTGGCTCCAACCCAATGTGTGGGTTGTATTGTGGGAGATCCAGCCGTGGATAGTAGCTGGATTACCTGTCTTGTGGATTGAGATAAGAAGCAGGCCGTGCGAAGGCATTGATGTGTGCTGGTTAAATTGTGAGGAGGATATTTATATTCTATGGATTTACATTGTTTCTGGATATATATATATGTTCCGTCTGTTCGTCTTATTTCTGGAATAAATGATTATGTGCGCCAACGGAATCTTGTTTCATGACTGGTGAAGGTGCACTTCTGGGGTGAGTTGGTTTAAGAGACAGTTAGATATCTCAATTGACACACCATGAACATCGTTACCTAGACAACGACCATCACACGACAATATCAAGCAAAGAACATCAAGAACATTGATATTATCATCAAGAACGACGTGTGACATTCTGGGGTCTGTCCTGGCAAGAACGACGGGGATATATTGAGAAACCCATTGCATTATAGACATTGGTGTCATTCTGAGATATTTGTGGGCTCTTCGCGGAGAGAGGGTGGACAGCGGAGTGTGTCCACCGTATAAACACTGAGTTTTTCTCCGTGCGGTAACTGGCTACAGACAGTTCACGTCAAGTCCACTACAGGTGAATTGGAACCAACCATATCGCTAAAGCGAGTCGGGGTGTCAAAAAAACAGCGGCAGCACAAAAGTCGGTGATAAAGACACGCCATACAGACTAACCGGGAGAGTCCATTACGGTGACAGGTAAATTTGATACCAGGCATGAGTGCTGAAACTAGCAGACGCGGCGATGAAAGACCAGTGTTGAATCCAGAGTGGCGAGGGCAGCGTGTGTGTGTGTAGGACATCGCTGGCGGTGATAATGACAGGATTGGGAACCAAAGATATTTGACAGGTGTGTGTGTGCGAGGCAAGCGCACCGTGTTGTCGCAAGTTGACTGGTCAAGATTTTTCGACGCAGTAAATAGGACGGGTGGAGACACCAGCGTCCAGGTACGAGGGGAAAGTTACGTTAACCCCTACCACAGCCGTGCTAGGGCAGCAGAGGAAAGTGTGATTTTCCACGGAGTTAATATAGCAGCCGGGTGGGGCTGTCAAGTTTGTGTGAAAACTGTTTTACGGAGGAATTTTTCACTGAGAGTGATAAAGAGAAATTGAGGTGACATTGTGAGTTGGGGGTGGAAGGAGGAAAGGTACTCAGAAAAATTTCCACGGCCTAGTGTGGTCAAGATGACTCATTGTGAATGAACAAAACAAAGTTGTATGGAAGCAGCAATGCGATGAGGCACTGAGAAGGATTAAGCAGGTATTTTCCAGTTGTCCCATTTTAATACTACCTGATCTGGATCAACAATTTACCCTCCGGGTAGACGCGTCATCGACAGGAATCGGAGGATGTTTGATGCAAGAAAAGAACAACCTCATGCATCCAGTACTATACGTTAGCAGAAAACTCACACCACCAGAGGAACATTATTCAACCCTAGAACGTGAGGCGCTGGCGATTATATGGTCGGTACACAAACTCTCCAAGTATTTGTTGGGCAGACAATTCATCCTGCAAACGGATCACAGACCACTTACATTCATCCATTCGGCAGCGATAAAGAACGCACGTGTTCATCGCTGGAGCATACTGTTGCAGGAATATGCATTTCTGCCGATGCCCATACGGTGCGAAGACAACAACTTGGCAGACTTGCTGTCAAGGAATTACCAAAGGCAGGAGGCCACATAAACTAGTAACAGGGGTTTCTATATAGATATACAATATATACTATATGGGGTGTGATAGTATGGTGGGTTATTAATACATTATATGGGGCAAGGCAGCGCTTCACCATGGAGGATTGTTAGTTTACGGGACAAAGTAGTAGTGGGTTCTTACAGATATTAATAATAATAATAATAATAATAAGTCTTTATTTTCAAAGGGTTAAGAATTGGGCACGCAGGCCCGTCTGACATTCTGCCCTTCTTCTCTATTTCCTCTCATACATTCTTTCATTCAACATCACTTATGAAGCAACTTTTGACAACAAAAGAACATTAAAACGCATGAAAAATAATCAATAACAAATGACTCACTGAGGCAGTGTTTAACATGGGCATTATAAATACCTAAGGAGGGTGTAACGTGCCATACATAAGGGAATGTTTTTTGGCTAGTTGTCGTTTGAGATAAGTTACCATTATTGTCTTTTTTGTGTTATTAGTTATGGGGGCATGTAGTCTGTACTAAGGTAGTGTTCAAACAGGTTGCGAATGTATGTATCATGATTGGTGGTGTCTTTGATTTCTTGTGGAAGATTGTTCCACAACTGAGCGGCAGAGTATGCTAAGCTTGTTTTATATAAGTCTATCCTAGGTTTAGGGACATGAAGTATATTTAGTCGTTCGCTATGTCTAGCGTTATATTTAAACAATGGCCAAAGGTAGCTTGGAGCATTTTGAAATAGGATTTTGTGAATTAGTTTGGTCTTATTAAAAAGCAGGCGCTTGTGGAGTGGCAGTAACCGGAGACGTTTATATAGGTTAGAATTGCATTAGAATTAATAGATCAGTGGGTACATAAGTATAATGCTTTTCTATGATGTATTATTATTATGCGATGTATGAGTTTATGCATTGGTACACAAGATAGAAAGATGGTTGTTTGTATTTATGTGTGGGGAATATGGGAGTGTACTATGAGCATTTGATGTATTATTTAGGGTGGTAGCTAAAGTGGGATGGAGCCATACTTAGGGCTACCCAGGCAATATGTCTGGGTTACGTGTTTAGTAAGTTTTAGTCGCCCAATATTTGAAAATGAAGTTTTCTTTTAAGAGGGGGGTGATGACATAAGCCTGGGTCATTGACATTGAGTTGAGTGACCGGGCACGAGAAATAATGGAGATGAAAGTGGGAGACAGTAAGGTGAGTGACCTGGCTACGAGGAAAACAATCAACCATCAGAAATAATGGGGCGGATATGAGTGGAAGGCCCCAGGGGGGATGGGGCGAAAGACAGTGGTGTGTTGTGTGAAGTCAGGAGATTGAAAAGGCAGTGAGAGAAGAGACCGACTGCGGGTCAGGTCGTTTCAGGGAGTTGAGTTTGAGATACCGAGGTAGTCGGTAGTCCACGGACAACGGGGTTGTGTTATGCTCCGAGTGGTGAAGACAGGCCTGAACCAGAGTGGGTTCTATAGTTGAGCAGTGGCTCCAACCCAATGTGTGGGTTGTATTGTGGGAGATCCAGCCGTGGATAGTAGCTGGATTACCTGTCTTGTGGATTGAGATAAGAAGCAGGCCGTGCGAAGGCATTGATGTGTGCTGGTTAAATTGTGAGGAGGATATTTATATTCTATGGATTTACATTGTTTCTGGATATATATATATGTTCCGTCTGTTCGTCTTATTCTGGAATAAATGATTATGTGCGCCAACGGAATCTTGTTTCATGACTGGTGAAGGTGCACTTCTGGGGTGAGTTGGTTTAAGAGACAGTTAGATATCTCAATTGACACACCATGAACATCGTTACCTAGACAACGACCATCACACGACAATATCAAGCAAAGAACATCAAGAACATTGATATTATCATCAAGAACGACAACCCAATGTGTGGGTTGTATTGTGGGAGATCCAGCCGTGGTTAGTAGCTGGATTACCTGTCTTGTGGATTGAGATCAACGGACAAAAAGAGAGAATACTTTGCTAACATATGACGCCTGACAATTACTACATACGTCTGTGTTTGGATTACCCCGTGTTTGATACATATATGATTGATATGACAACTTATCACAAACATCAGAAAGAGGCGGTCATCATTTTCTATCCACTTTATGGGAAGACGGAAACTGCAACACGTTGTGATAACTGTGAAGATTTAAGGAAAGAGTAATAGAGGAATATAGCGAGAGAAAATTGTGAAGACTTTTCTCGTGACACGGAAGGGAGTCAATAGACTAACTGATACATGCCGTTGAAGATTGCAAGATATGGAGAGGCATGATCGCAAACTCCAGTCGGTAGGACGATTGATGATGTTGATATGATAGCAATGTGACAATATAGGAAAGAGGCGGTGGGCAGCAGATCCCCAAAACGGAGATGGCGCATGGTGTATAATATAGAGAAGCAGTAAAAAGAGAAGATAAGAAAGAAACAGAAAGTGAAAGCGAACGCGTCCAATAGACAACGGAGAGCAGGAGGGGAAGAGACTACAAGCCACCAAAAATGAGATCAGAAGACAAAAGATATAATAAAAGATAAAACAGACACCATAGTACAATAACAGACCAAGATACAAGAGAAACGGATGGAGACAATCTTGGGTCGACTTTTTTATTTTTCTTCATATCCTTTACAGGATATCGCTGTCAACACCAGCATCTTTCAGCTGTATTTTGATTTCTTGGCAAGATTACGCTCAGTAGTTTGCCATTGCTTTCTGAGCGGCCGGCTCACATACCCCGTAGGTTACCGATGCGATTCGACCCACTGCTGATTCTCACCGTCATCACGTTAACCACGAGAGTATACGAGATTACGGAGAAACGTCGTAACCTCTAAGCCACGAAGCCGGCTTTGGGTCGACTACCAATGAATAAATCCAAGAAAGAAAGACATCATGAGACAGGGCGGGAACCCGACAACACCAAGCTTTAGACGATTGCAAACCTGAGCAGCGGCGACTTACCAATTTGGCAAACATTGCCGGACATGTGTTTATACTAATTAGGCAGTTTGGCTGGGCCCCGAAAACCGGGGTTAGGAATGTCCATATAGAATGACTGAATTGGGAATCCGCCATTAGGTCGTCTTCTGGAGACTCAGATAAAACTTGTATATATAAAATTTAGTTAAATATTTCACGTCGTTAAGTTTTGGTCCGGAGATCAGGCACTCTTATTCTTATGTTAACACCGATATAACACTTAATATGCTGAACTAATTTTGCTACAGAGGAGGCTGCAAAGACATCTTGTGATTGCGCGACAGACATTTATTTAGGACTCCAATCATCATGACCGGACCAATAATATGAAGGCGGCAAAATTAAATGACGTGACTTGCTCGACCCATGGGTTAAACGCATAAACGACTCGACAGGGTGAGAGAGATAGAGAGACAGGGAGAGGGGGGGGGGGGGGGGGGGGGGGGGGGGGGGGGGGGGGACAGAGGAGAGTAAAATCGGTGAACTTCAATGAACGACATTATATGTATAGAGTTTTTATATGTGTATATATTGAGTTTTATATGTGTATACATAGAGAGTTGTATATGTGTATAGGTAGAGTTTTATATGTGTATATATTGAGTTTTATATGTGTATACATAGAGAGTTGTATATGTGTATAGGTAGAGTTTTATATGTGTATATATTGAGTTTTATATGTGTATACATAGAGAGTTGTATATGTGTATAGGTAGAGTTTTATATGTGTATATATTGAGTTTTATATGTGTATACATAGAGAGTTGTATATGTGTATAGGTAGAGTTTTATATGTGTATATATTGAGTTTTATATGTGTATACATAGAGAGTTGTATATGTGTATAGGTAGAGTTTTATATGTGTATATATTGAGTTTTATATGTGTATACATAGAGAGTTGTATATGTGTATAGGTAGAGTTTTATATGTGTATATATTGAGTTTTATATGTGTATACATAGAGAGTTGTATATGTGTATAGATAGAGTTTTTATATGTGTATACATAGAGAGTTGTATATGTGTATAGATAGAGTTTTACATGTGTAGATCCTATAAACTACATATTCGTGTTCGCCTATGTCTAGCTCTCAACCAGAGCACGAGGCTACACAACCCTGTTCAGTAAAACCGAGGAGCGATTCCGTGGAGGTAAGACTTTGCATTCGCAAAGATCACTGTCTCAGTTAACCTAAAGCGAAAACGCATGCGGAGACCTGTCATCCTGTCATTCAAGTAACATTGTAAGTTACGTTTTTTATCGTATTTATGTGTTGATGTTTGCACATTATTGTTTGCATTATTTCATACCACAATCATTTTCACATTACTACCTAGTATATGGCCGGTCTCCCTGGCCTAGAGTTTAGCGACTTTCTCCGTAATCCCATATACTCTCGTGAGTAACGTGACGTGTGCGAGAATCGGTAGCGGTTCTTGCCGCGTCGGTAACTTACGGGGTTTGTAAGCCGGTCGCTCAGAAATCAATGGCAAACTACTGAGCGTAATCTTGCCAAGAAATCAACAATCAGCTGAAAGATGCTGATGTTGACAGCGATGCCCTGTAATACAATAACGCGGGGAAAACAGCTTCCGATTCTCGCGTACGTCACGTTACTCACGAGAGTATAAGGGTTTCCGGAGAAAGACGTTAAACTCCTCGGCCAAGGAGGTCGGCCCTGTAAGGGATATGCAACATTAAAAACAAAAAATAAATAAAAACTTCTCCTTCCCACTCCTTGGGGATGCCAAGATAATCTAATTTTACTTGTCTAGGAACTATTTCCAGCTGTGCACTTGTGTATTCAGTCTAAAAAAGACATTTGTTCCGAGTTTGCTTACTGTTATTAGGAGAGCTGGGGATTTGAACCCACATTTACTATAACGCCTATGTGAGGGCTAAAGTAATATATCACACGATGGGACTGCTCGCCTGTTATAGAATCCATGACATACTCACGTAGCTGACAGCCTCAAACAATGATTTTGTGGTGTTGAAGATGTTGCATATTATCTAAAGTAACACTGATATTGTATGTTATATATTACATAAAGTAAGAATGATATTGTATGTTGAACATGTTGTATATTGTATGTTGAACATGTTGTATATTGTATGCTGTTACAATGACACACACGCTCGCACGCACGCACACACACATACACACACACACACACACACATATATATATATATATATATATATATATATATATATATATACACACGCACCCACACACGCGCATACGAATCCTAAACAATTAGTAAATAGGCGAAAATATCCATAGCATCCCTTAGAGAAATGAACACCAATTTCCAAAGAGCTTTAGACAGAACTCATAAACGATTTTGTCACCCCTCCCAACACTTTACTTGGGTAAACTGGGGAAGAGAATAGGACGCAGAGGATATATCGTGATATCCCAAATATGTTATATATATATATATATATATATATATATATATATATATATATATATATATATATATATATATATATATATATATATATATATATATATATATATATATATATATATATATATATATATATATCATCATCATAATCAAGTGCCCTTCCGGCTGGCGTAGGCGTTCATGGCTCTCCACAGATCTCGGTCTTTGGTTTTCTGGATCAACTCTGCTGCTGATATTCCTCCATGCCACCGTCTCAATCCATCCAGCATCACTTCTCTTGGTCTACCTCTGCCTCTCTTCCCCTCGATCTTTCCAGGTGTTACGATGTTCTCCAATGCCTCTCTTCTCATCACATGACCGAGGAAAGCTGTTTGTCTCTGTCTTATTGTTGTATATAATGTTCTAGTTTCATTAGCCTGTCTCAGGCAGTCGTCGTTAGTCACTCTGGCAGTCCAAGGAATTCGCAACATTCGTCTCAGGAACCACATCTCTGTTGCTTCTAATTTCTTCTTAATTTGTTCATTTACATTCCAAGATTCACTGCCATACAGCAAAACTGGTTCTACATAGCATTTCAGCACTCTCTTTCTTACATTCAGTGACAGTGACTTATTGCATAAGATACTCTTCATTTTCTGAAATGCAGCTTTTGCCTGCCCTATTCTGCTCCTAATCTCTGTTGTACATCTTCCATCTGATGTTATAAATGCCCCTAGGTATCTAAAATTATCAACTTGGTTAAGGATTTTCCCTTCTATTTCTATGTCACATTTTGGTGTCACCATTTTCTTTGATATTACCATTGTTACTGTTTTCTTGATATTCAAGTTGAGTCCTTTCCTTGCACTCTCTGTTACTACAACGTCTAATAATTGTTGTAGGTCTGTTGAATTATCCGCCACCAATACTGTGTCATCTGCATAGCGTATATTATTTATATTATAACCTCCAACTAGTATTCCTGGCATCTCTTTGATCTCTCTCATTATTACTTCGCTATACAGGGAGAAAGATCTGGTGACAAGACACACCCTTGTCGTACTCCTAGCTTTATCTGTTCGTAACTACCCTCTTTATTTCCCATTTTTATTGCTGCTACTTGGTTCCAGTAAATATTCTTTATTATTCTTAAATCTTTTCCATCAGTGTTGATATCTTCCAACATTTTAATCAGTTCATCATGTTTTACTTTATCAAATGCTTTAGTATAATCTATGAAGCACATATATATGTCCCTCTGTTTCTCTATTGACCTTTCTATTAGTGTCCGCAATGTATAAATTGCATTGTTTGTGCCCTTTCCTTCCACAAATCCATACTGTTCTTCACTAATTTCCATTTTTATTTTCTTTTTGGTTCTTCTCATTATGATTCTGAGTAGAAGCTTAGTGATATGGTTTATAAGGTTAATTGTACGAAAATCTTCACAATCAATTGCTCCTGGTCTTTTTGGTATAGCTATAAATACAGATTTCAGCATATCACTGGGTAAATATCCACTGCTGTAAATATCATTCAACATTTTGGTTAATATATCTACTCCAAATTCTCCCAATACTTCTAATTCTTCTGGCAATTCTTCTGAGGAAAGAGAGATGGAGGAGGCCAGCGTAAGAAAATTCTTGACAGTCTTGTGGCATTGCATGGAAGGGAGTCAGCACACGTTGCTACATGTCGTTGACAATCGCAAGATGTGGAGAAGCATGATCTCCAACATAGTTAACACGGCACTTGATGATGATGATATATTTGACACCTTGACAACTGTATTTGACCTGTCACTAACAAATTCCTGCAGAAACTAACTGTGCGCATGTATATTACATCTTGCCGTCGTTTCGAACATCCAATTGAAGTTACTGTGGTCTGTCAGGTGATTCTCGTAGGACACCTGGTGACAGAACCTCCCTGAAGTTCGTACAGACAAACAAACACACAGACACAGACACACATACACACACACGCACACGTGCGTGCTCGCGCATACACAGGCACACCCATAAATATGTATTGAAGAAGTCAAGGCTTATGTCTCAGCTGTGGTGTAAACGTCACTCCTAATCTATACGTTCGCCCCTCAAAGCGATGATCTCCTTCCATCTGTCTTTGACTAACATCATGTCTTTATGATAGAATTTGCCGACTGGGCTATGAACCATGTCTACAGTTAACTGATCCAGTGCCAAACAATGCAGAAGGCTTGGACTTAATGTGGTCCACAATCAAATCAACAAATATTATAATGTAAATTTTCGTTCACGGTGCACTAAGATTGCGGAAGTACTGTGAAAAAAATAAGACGCTGGTCCTAGTATGGGATATATCATCCACATGGTAAGGGACATTTGGCGATATATTATCCTTCGACACTGAATCAGTTAAGTGAACAACATATGGTCTTGGGAAAACCGACGACCATAAAGCGGATTTCTTCATGTCGGAAACACCTGACATCGAGTCTTCGGCCTTTTTCAACACACCAAGAATGCGTTTGATGAAATTTGTTTTTATGTATACAATAAAGTAAAGAGCAGAATATGGTAGGCAAAAGCTGCATTTCAGAAACTGAAGAGTATCTTCTGCACTATATAAGTCACTATCACTGCATGTAAGAAAGAGAGTGTTGAAATTCTATATAGAATCGGTTTTGCTGTATGGTAGCGAATTTTTGAATGTAAATGAACAAATTAGGAAGACTTTAGAAGCAACAGAGATGTGGTTTTTGAGACAAATGTTGCGAATTTCTTGGATTGCCAGAGTAACTAACAACGATTGCCTGAAAGAGGCTAATGAAAATAGAACACTATATACAACAATAAGAAAGAGACAAACAGCTTTCTTTGGTTATGTGATGAGAAGAGAGGCATTTGAGAACATCGTGACAACTGGAAAGATCGAGGGGAAGAGAGGCAGAGGCAGACCAAGAGAAATGATGTTGGATGGACTGAGACGGTGGCATGGAGGAATATCATCAGCAGATTTGCTCCAGAACACCAAAAACTGAGATCTGTGGAGAGCCATGAACGCCTACGCCAGCTGGCAGGGCACTTGATGATGATGAAAGTAAAAGGCTCTTTTCCTAAGGCGTAATTGATACATGGTGCCAGTTGCCATATTTGTTTATACTAATCCGGACTATCCTTGATTATTTATTGGTACTAACCACATGTTCTAGTCGTTGGATTGTATGAAAGGGTAGGGTTCGAGCACTGGCATGAGCAGTTGTCAGGGTTCTGTGTGGTGAATCCAAACGGGCAGTTGTTGACCGGACACTCGCATTGACATCTGTTGTTTGGATTAGGGGATCTTCCACCATAGCATGTTTTGTTGCACTCTGAGAAATATCAGCTTCGTTAGGGCATACCTTATATTATATGTCTGTCACAATGGCATTATATGTCCGTCACAATGGCATTATATGTTGACAGTAGTTTACAAGATATGTCTGTAACAATGAAAGTGTATGTGGGAAATGGGTTATACATTACCTCTGTAAAAATGACATTGTGTGTTGAATGTGGTTTATATCTTACGTCTGGAACAATGACATTGTGTGTTGAATGTGGTTTATATCTTACGTCTGGAACAATGACATTGTGTGTTGAATGTGGTTTATATCTTACGTCTGGAACAATGACATTGCATGTTCACATCGGTTTATATTTATATTATATAGCAGTAGCACTGAAATTGTTTGTTGATGAGTTTATTTTTTTTTTTTTTTTTTTCTGTTACTGTTCAACAAACTGTGACTGTCAGAGTGCTGGGAGAGACAGAGATAGAACTAGAATAGACATAGATACAAGTAGGACATGGACAGAGGAAAGTCAAGGACAGAGACAGGACATGATAGGGACTCTATACAAGAGTATACATAGAGAGAGAGACAGTAGCAGGAGGTAGTACTCCAAACCAGTGTTAGGACCAGACCTAGACAGGACACGCATGTGTCATAGCTAGAACATAATTAGGACATGACGGGATTCACTCCCGGAATAAGACAGAATAACATAAACACGGGGATTACCCGTAAACAGACTGAACTCTAGTATAGCTGTAGGACGCGGACTGGACAACTGGACAAACGTGGTAAGTATGCCAGCACGCCGCACAGCTAACCGCACGAGAGAAGGGGACGAGAAACTGGACTAGAGATGTGAATTGAGTCAGACGGAGACTGACAGTCGGTGTGACAAGACCTCTGTGTTTTCCCTTATGGTGTAGAGTTTAGAGAAAGCATAGTTACACTTAATCAATGATAGTCTATTACAATTGAATAATGACTGTTAACTGTGTTTGCTCAGAGAGCGAGATGTATAAGATGTAATTAAACATGAATTTTGAATGTCCATTCACCCAACGATGTGTTTGTGATTTCGAGGGGTGAATGAAGGGTTCGCACGAAAACAGGTTGTTGACAAGCGACACTGAATTCTTCGCCTTCTTCGTTCGTCTGATATTGTTTGTGTTGGACGCGCTTACGTTGTGATTATTCATCACTGAATCGCGACATTCGTGTCACATTATGGTGGTGTCATCTTCGCCGCTTCATCATGCCCGCCCAGAGCAGCCGTTTGCATGTCAGCGAGTCCTCCAGAGAAGGCCAGAATAAAGCATTGATCTCCTCTGCTACACAATGTGGCTTCCTTGTCTGCGAGCCGACACATGATACTACTTATGAATTGTAACCGTTATGGAATTGTATACAAGAATAACTTAACACACGTAACTGTTGCTGTGTTGTATACAAGAATAACTTACCACACGCAACCGTTGTAGGGCTGTAAACAAGAATAACTTACCACAAGCAACTGTTGCTGAGTTGTATACAAGAATAACTTACCACACGTAACTGTTGCTGTCTTGTATGCAAGAATAACTTACCACATATAACTATTGCTCTGTTGTATACAAGAATAACTTACCACACGGAACTTTTGTTGGGCTGTAAACAAGAATAACTTACCACACGTAACTGTTGCTGCGTTGTAAACAAGATCGGGGCTTAAACACTGACATCCGCAGGTTGAGACATCCTGTCTGGTGATTGCAGGAGGGCACATGTTGCGTACGCAGCGACAGGCACATCCCATGCCTGCATCGGGTGCCTGATCTTGACGGCATGTGTTGCGACATGAACAGATACAGGTGTTTGGATCTGGCTGCTGTCCGGAAGGACAGTCATTGCAATCTGCAAAAAAAAAAAAATGAAAATTTTGAGACACACGCTTTAGACAAAATACGAGTAGTTGTAACTAAGACAACCACGTGGGGGCAGAGGGCATGTGGTTTTATAGAAGAATGATGAGTGCACTGTAGAAGCGTAGAAAGAGCAATGAGGATATCTTGAATTAAGTTAACTTACAAATAGAACTGGTTACTAGCATCGGAAGACAACAGTACGCATTCTTTGGGCATGTCATGAGTAGGAGTTAGGTGAAGTATGTTGTTACAACTGGAAACGTGGAGGAGGAAAATGCAGGGGAAGACTAAGACAGAAGATGTTGAACAGTTTGACATTATGACATGGATTAATATCAGCATTATAAATGATTGACAGTACACGAGGTAGAAGGGTGCGAACAGACATGATCATCAGCACTATACGGGATTGACTAGACGAAGAAGAGGGGGAAGAAGAAGAAGTAGCTAAGACAGAAACGGCAAGCTTATATGGATGTAGTATTGTTGTTCCTGACCCCTTCAATTGTAGTGTCACTTGGGAAACATCGCCTTGTTTATCTCAATTCGTTTTCTGAAACTGGGACTTTCCTAGACGGGTCTCCATCTAGATGTCTTCCTATGATATATCAAAGGCTTCCCCGGGTGGTGTTTCTCTGAATTAAGTTCACCAAATTGGACCGACCAATCACATCTCTGTGTTTAAATGTTCGTTAATACGCTGGATATAGCATTGCGGTCTTGTCTGTTATTTGAACTATGCTGGTTTATTAAACATTCTAAGACCTGTGGTGCCATTTCAATGGTTAAATACGAATTCTGTCCATATTCCGTAGCTGTGGGTTCACGTGGATGTAGACTTGAATAATGTAGACACCTTGTAAGCTGAGTGTCTAGATGGTCAAGCGTCGAAGTACACTTGTTCCTGCAGCGAGGCGCCTGTCCTCAGTTGGAGGTGACAAGTTCGAATCCCCGTGGGGGTTACTACATGTTATAGCGTGTCTTCTAGTCTCTCCTCCTTCTATTGTTATGAGCGCAAACAACACGTGTGAATTTATTTATCTCGATGTGCTGTCCGTGTAAAGAAAATGTGTGTAATTTTCGTTGTTCCCATGATAAAAAATCGTGTGGAATCATTGGCCTGTATTGTGTGTATTGTTGTTTTCACCCGCAGAGATTCTCGCTCAGATTTTGTGTGTTTATTCAGGCACCAGTCACAGCTCAACAACTGCCCCGTCGCACAAAACACGAACTCCGTAGCTCCAGCGACGACTCCCAGGAATCTTCGAGAAAACTGCACTCGTGAACGAAAGACGTAGCCCGGAATCGAACCCACAACCTTCGGAACGCGAGGCAGACGACTTAACCACTTGGCCACGGAGACTGCCACATTCCTCCTGATAAGATGCCCTAACATCTCGACATCGAATTACCCCAATCAGTTTACGGTGTTCGTGTGTTTCTTGAAGAACTCCCTCACTCATTTGTCAATCCATACATAGTATTCTTGCAGAATCCTCACGCAGAAACCACACCCATTGGATGTTTCTCACAATGTGGGGGATAGTTGTCATTTCCGAAGCCCCAACTGCCATGTCTATTTTATGCAACTGTTTATCCATGAATGGCTACGTTTTAGCTACCTTTTAAATAGTAAAACACACAATAGGTGTATTAGAAACAAAAACAAATAACATAATTGTCACCCTGTGTCATGCCGTTAAGTGTGGGCAATGATAGTCCGCCATCTCATTCGATTACCAGAGTCGCGGATCAGCTCTATGTTCTTGTATTATCCAGATATTACTTCTCTGCCTTCTCCGTAGTTCTCTTGCCCTCATAATTGTCAGTTGTCTCCAGTTTATTCCTCCTCATAACATGCCTAAAAACACATGACTATCTGCGCCTAATTTATGTAATCAATTTAATTTGTTTATGGCAGGACTTGCTCATTGATTTTTCTGTCCGTCCATGGTTTCCTTCGCATGTTTCTCCAAAATCACATTTCCACTACCATTAGATGTGTCTCAGCTTGTCGGCGCATTGTTCAAGTTCCACAACCATACAACAGTGCAGGTAGAAACAAACGGGCGTAATTAATTAACGATATTCATTCATCGGATACTGAGTTTACGATATCTAGCAGATATCTAGGCTCATGGATTACATCAGATGGAAGATTCATCACAAAGATAAAGAACAGAATAGGCCCAGCAAAAACTGCATTCTGTCAAATGAAGAACAGTTTTTGTGACACTTCCTTGTCCTTGAACGCTAGAAACAGAGTCCGTGCATGTTAAATACAACAGTTCTAACATACGATTGCGAATCATGGACAATTAGTAAACAGGCGAAAAGGCTACGCAAGCCTTGGAGATATGGTTTAATAGAAGAAGGCCGAATGTGAATTGGACAGCCACAATGAGCAAACTTGAACATTTTGAGAGAAGCTAAATCGCAAAGACAACTTATCACAAACATCGGAAAGAAGTAGTGAGAAAGTTCTTGACAGTCTTGTGTCATGGCACGGAATGGAGTCAACAAATAAATTGACTTGACAGTCTTGTGTCATGGCACGGAATGGAGTCAACAAATAAATTGACTTGACAGTCTTGTGTCATGGCACGGAATGGAGTCAACAAATAAATTGACTTGACAGTCTTGTGTCATGGCACGGAATGGAGTCAACAAATAAATTGACTTGACAGTCTTGTGTCATGCACGGAATGGAGTCAACAAATAAATTGACTTGACAGTCTTGTGTCATGGCACGGAATGGAGTCAACAAATAAATTGACTTGACAGTCTTGTGTCATGGCACGGAATGGAGTCAACAAATAAATTGACTTGACAGTCTTGTGTCATGGCACGGAATGGAGTCAACAAATAAATTGACTTGACAGTCTTGTGTCATGGCACGGAATGGAGTCAACAAATAAATTGACTTGACAGTCTTGTGTCATGGCACGGAATGGAGTCAACAAATAAATTGACTTGACAGTCTTGTGTCATGGCACGGAATGGAGTCAACAAATAAATTGACTTGACAGTCTTGTGTCATGGCACGGAATGGAGTCAACAAATAAATTGACTTGACAGTCTTGTGTCATGGCACGGAATGGAGTCAACAAATAAATTGACTTGACAGTCTTGTGTCATGGCACGGAATGGAGTCAACAAATAAATTGACTTGACAGTCTTGTGTCATGGCACGGAATGGAGTCAACAAATAAATTGACTTGACAGTCTTGTGTCATGGCACGGAATGGAGTCAACAAATAAATTGACTTGACAGTCTTGTGTCATGGCACGGAATGGAGTCAACAAATAATTGACTTGACAGTCTTGTGTCATGGCACGGAATGGAGTCAACAAATAAATTGACTTGACAGTCTTGTGTCATGGCACGGAATGGAGTCAACAAATAAATTGACTTGACAGTCTTGTGTCATGGCACGGAATGGAGTCAACAAATAAATTGACTTGACAGTCTTGTGTCATGGCACGGAATGGAGTCAACAAATAAATTGACTTGACAGTCTTGTGTCATGGCACGGAATGGAGTCAACAAATAAATTGACTTGACAGTCTTGTGTCATGGCACGGAATGGAGTCAACAAATAAATTGACTTGACAGTCTTGTGTCATGGCACGGAATGGAGTCAACAAATAAATTGACCCATGTCGTTGGAGATTGCAATTTGCGGAGGGTCATGATTGTCCACACCACAGAGTGATGATGATGATGAGGTTTACGATATTTAGGTATATGTTAATATGCATGAAGTATGTCGCCGGAAAAGGCTGTGTGCTCTCCCCAACCAACCAACGAACGAACCAACCAACTAGCCAACTATCCAACCAAACACATGTTTGTACAGCGAGCATGATACGAGATATATAGGACATATGCCAGGGATTACGCTTGGCCTTTATCATTTAAATACGTGACGATGATGGCACTGTTCTGATAGGAACAGGGTGCATACAATGGTTGAAGCAAAATCGACAGTTTATAAAATGTTGAACACTTCATGAAATTCCTGTCACTTGACGTTGGAAGACGTATTCTTGCGTGTTATGCAGAAGCAATTTGAACATGTGATGCAATTTTGGAGACTGCAGGATGGGGGAATCAGGGTCATTCACGACAGTCTATGAAAATGCTGATGATAATCATCATGACGATGATGATGATGGGAATGATGATGAAAGTGGTGATAATGATAATTAGGACGAGTATGAGGACCTCGTAGACTATAACAATAATAATTTTGACGATTATAATGTCATTGATGATGATAATGATGATGATGATGAGGATGATGATGATGATGATGATGATGATGATGATGATGATGATGATGATGATGATGATGATGATGATGATGATGTTGATGAATACGACTATGATCATGTATATACTAACCACACGTTCTTGTGCTGTTGTTGTACACACGATTAGAGTAGAGGCAGTCGCAACCACACGTGTCCGGGTTCTGACGGCTGATTCCACTAGGACAATCACTCTGCACAGGACACTGACATTGACAGCCGTTGTTTGGATTGGGCAGCTGTGTCCCCGGACATCTGTTGGTGCATGTAATACTACAAGCACAGTTGTTGTTGGGATTTGCAGGCTGTCCTCCCGGACATACATTAGGGCACTCACAGTTACAGTTGTTGAGTTCGTTAGCAACCAGGCCAGGTCTACATGTGTTTGTACATATAGTACACGTGCAGTTTCTGTCTGGGTTGGCTGTAAAACCTGACCTGCAGATGTTCGGACATTGGCACATGCACGAATAATTTGGATTTGGAAATAACCCAGTGGGACATTGGCTTATGCAGTCACATCTACAGTTGTTGATTGGGTCAGGGGACTGTAAATTGGGACATGTGTTTGCGCATGAACATCTACAGTTATTGTTTGGGTCAGGAAGCTGTCCATTGGGACATTGGTTTGTGCAGCCACATCTACAGTTGTTGTTTGAGTTAGGGGCCTGTCCACTTGGACATGTGTTTGTGCAGACACCCCCCTGGCAACTACATCCGTTAGACACGCTGGGTTGCACTCCATTCGGGCACCTGTCTACACAAATACAATTGCAACTGTTAGTGGGGTCTCCTATTTGTCCTACAGGACAGACGTTGCTACAGGTGCAGTTGCAGTTTCTGCTGAAGTCCGAAAACTGTCCTCTGGGGCACTGGTTGTTGCAGGCACAGCGGCACCTGTTGCTCACGTCTGGTGCTTGTCTGGGCGGGCAATTATTTGGGCAGATTCCTTCTGGGGAAAAACAAATATATATTGTTTCAATTGGATTTATAGTGAATATTGTTATTAGAGTAAACTCCACATAGGGGCTGCGGTGGTGCTCGTGGCTTCCATCTTCATCTGGCCAATTCGAATTTTAAAAAATTACGTTGGTCTGGGCTACTAGTTTGACCCAGCCTAAAATAGGTACTAGGAAATCTCACCAGGCGGCCCGTGTGATACTAACCTAGCCCCATCTTTCATCGAGTTCCAACTGGATTAAATATGGGTCCAGTGCCATATGCCCAATGCCCGTGGAGGGGAGTTAAACTTTCCTTTACTTAATTTCTTTTCCCCCGCGTTTTCATCCTGTTTCAGGATATTGCGGTCAACATCACCATCTTTCAGCTGTATGTTGATTTCTAGGTTAGATTACGCTCATCAGCACGCCACGACTTTCTGAGCGACCGGCTCCATACTCTCATAAGTCATGGCGCGTCTCGAACCGCTTCCAATTGTCGTTCGCTTACGCCAACCACGAGAGTATTCGGTGTTACAGAGAAAGCTGCTAACACCTCGGCCAGGGAGACCGCCTTTACTTAATGAGCACCAAATATAATATTGCTGGTAACTGGCCGTCTGGGTGTTTGTTACATTGTGCTTATTAAAAAGAAACAACAACAACAAAAACATGGCATAATAACTACAAGCAATTGCGGTAGCACATGTGACCGAACAGACCAGTTCACGCGGTAAATGTTCGCCCACAGTGGATGCATGTGAACACATGGTCATTTCCACCATCACGCATCATCTGACATCTCACACGTTCGATGTGTGAATTATCTGCAATAATTTTCCTCCTTGTCTTTATTCCATTTTTGATATTTGCCCTCCATGCAACATGTTCAGGGGTGACTTGCTCCCCAGGTGCAATACCAATGCCTGTATCAGTTATCTTCCGCTTACACACATTGTTGTATCGTAGTAGAGGCCGAACCTGAGATCTCTTACCCATCTGTAATTTACCAAAAAAGATGTCCTTTTGTATTCAACCATGTCCATCCTGTGTACTGTGGAACTCCCGTCATTCCCCGAGGACAGTGTGTACTGTGGGACTCCCGTCATTCCCCGAGGGCAGTGTGTACTGTGGAACTGCTGTCATTCCCCGAGGATAGTGTGTACTGTGGGACTGCCGTTATTCCCAGAGGACAGTGTGTACTGTGGGACTGCCATCATTCCCCGAGGACAGTGTGTACTGTGGAACTCCCGTCATTCCCCGAGGACAGTGTGTACTGTGGGACTCCCGTCATTCCCCGAGGGCAGTGTGTACTGTGGGACTCCCGTCATTCCCCGAGGGCAGTGTGTACTGTGGAACTGCTGTCATTCCCCGAGGACAGTGTGTACTGTGGGACTCCCGTAATTCCCCGAGGACAGTGTGTACTGTGGAACTCCCGTCATTCCCCGAGGACAGTGTGTACTGTGGGACTCCCGTCATTCCCAGAGGGCAGTGTGTACTGTGGAACTGCTGTCATTCCCCGAGGACAGTGTGTACTGTGGGACTCCCGTCATTCCCCGAGGACAGTGTGTACTGTGGAACTCCCGTCATTCCCCGAGGGCAGTGTGTACTGTGGAACTGCTGTCATTCCCCGAGGACAGTGTGTACTGTGGGACTCCGGTCATTCCCCGAGGACAGTGTGTACTGTGGGACTCCCGTCATTCCCCGAGGACAGTGTGTACTGTGGGACTCCCGTCATTCCCCGAGGACAGTGTGTACTGTGGGACTCCCGTCATTCCCCGAGGGCAGTGTGTACTGTGGGACTGTCATCATTCCTCGAGGACAGTGTGTACTGTGGGACTCCCGTCATTCCCCGAGGACAGTGTGTACTGTGGGACTGTCATCATTCCCCGAGGGCAGTGTGTACTGTGGGACTGTCATCATTCCCCGAGGGCAGTGTGTACTGTGGGACTGTCATCATTCCCCGAGGGCAGTGTGTACTGTGGAACTGCTGTCATTCCCCGAGGATAGTGTGTACTGTGGGACTGCCGTTATTCCCAGAGGACAGTGTGTGCCGTAAGACTGCCTTTACTTAATAAAGATACATTTGTAACTATATCATTCCCCGAGGACAGTGTGTACTGTGGGACTCCCGTCATTCCCCGAGGACAGTGTGTACTGTGGAACTCCCGTCATTCCCCGAGGGCAGTGTGTACTGTGGAACTGCTGTCATTCCCCGAGGACAGTGTGTACTGTGGGACTCCGGTCATTCCCCGAGGACAGTGTGTACTGTGGGACTCCCGTCATTCCCCGAGGACAGTGTGTACTGTGGGACTCCCGTCATTCCCCGAGGACAGTGTGTACTGTGGGACTCCCGTCATTCCCCGAGGACAGTGTGTACTGTGGGACTCCCGTCATTCCCCGAGGACAGTGTGTACTGTGGGACTCCCGTCATTCCCCGAGGACAGTGTGTACTGTGGGACTCCCGTCATTCCCCGAGGACAGTGTGTACTGTGGGACTCCCGTCATTCCCCGAGGACAGTGTTTACTGTGGGACTCCCGTCATTCCCCGAGGACAGTGTGTACTGTGGGACTGTCATCATTCCCCGAGGACAGTGTGTACTGTGGGACTGTCATCATTCCCCGAGGACAGTGTGTACTGTGGGACTCCCGTCATTCCCCGAGGACAGTGTGTACTGTGGGACTCCCGTCATTCCCCGAGGACAGTGTGTACTGTGGGACTCCCGTCATTCCCCGAGGACAGTGTGTACTGTGGACCTCCCGTCATTCCCCGAGGACAGTGTGTACTGTGGGACTCCCGTCATTCCCCGAGGACAGTGTGTACTGTGGGACTGTCATCATTCCCCGAGGACAGTGTGTACTGTGGGACTCCCGTCATTCCCCGAGGACAGTGTGTACTGTGGGACTCCGGTCATTCCCCGAGGACAGTGTGTACTGTGGGACTCCCGTCATTCCCCGAGGACAATGTGTACTGTGGGACTCCCGTCATTCCCCGAGGACAGTGTGTACTGTGGGACTCCCGTCATTCCCCGAGGACAGTGTGTACTGTGGGACTCCCGTCATTCCCCGAGGACAGTGTGTACTGTGGGACTCCCGTCATTCCCCGAGGACAGTGTGTACTGTGGGACTGCCGTCATTCCCCGAGGACAGTGTGTACTGTGGGACTCCCGTCATTCCCCGAGGACAGTGTGTACTGTGGGACTCCCGTCATTCCCCGAGGGCAGTGTGTACTGTGGGACTGTCATCATTCCTCGAGGACAGTGTGTACTGTGGGACTCCCGTCATTCCCCGAGGACAGTGTGTACTGTGGGACTGTCATCATTCCCCGAGGGCAGTGTGTACTGTGGGACTGTCATCATTCCCCGAGGGCAGTGTGTACTGTGGAACTGCTGTCATTCCCCGAGGATAGTGTGTACTGTGGGACTGCCGTTATTCCCAGAGGACAGTGTGTGCCGTAAGACTGCCTTTACTTAATAAAGATACATTTGTAACTATATCATTCCAATATGTTAACAAGACACGTGATTAAATATGGCACAAGAACACTATGTTAATGAATGAACAAGATGCATGTAACAATACGCACTAACTGCGGTGAGCAATGGAAGCGTCAAGTAACTCCACTTACCACACTGTCCGGTGATTGGATTGTATGTCTGTTGAGGATCTAGACAGCGACAACTACAGTCGGAAGTTACGTTAGCGTTGTTGGGACACAAGTTATCTCGGCAGACTGGGGAGGAAAGCAACAAGACATTACGTTCATACAGGACACAGGTTCTCTCGGCAGACTGGGGAGGAAAGCAACAAGACATTACGTTCATACAGGACACAGGTTCTCTCGGCAGACTGGGGAGGAAAGCAACAAGACATTACGTTCATACAGGACACAGGTTCTCTCGGCACAGAGAGGAGGAAAGCCACAAGACATGACATGCATAGCCAACACCAGCATCGTCGTGTTTACTACCACAGGTAGTACTACCACCGCGGGTACTGTGTCTTGCCAGATGAAGTAGGCGTTCATGTCTTTCCTCGTCGCTAACTGCAACAGAAACGTCCAGCCTTGGGTGGGTATAATCTGCCACTTCCAGGCTCACCCTAGGACTGGTGGTTGACCAGGTGGTTAGTTAGTTAATTGGCTGGTTGACTGGCTGGTTAATTGGTTGGCTGGATAGTTGACTGGTTGGTTGGTTGGATAGTTGGCTAGTTGGTTGGTTGGTTGGTTGTTTGGTTGTTTGGTTGGATAGTTGGTTTGTTGGTTGGTTGGTTGGTTGGTAGGATAGTTGGTTGGTTGGATAGTTGGTTGGTTGGATAGTTGGCTAGTTGGTTGGCTGGTTGGTTGGTTGGTTGGTTGGTTGTTTGGTTGGATAGTTGGCTAGTTGGTTGGTTCGTTCGTTGGTTGGTTGGTTGGTAGGATAGTTGGTTGGTTGGATAGTTGGCTAGTTGGTTGGCTGGTTGGTTGGCTGTTTGGTTGGATAGTTGGCTAGTTGGTTGGTTGAATAGTGGGCTAGTTGGTTGGTTGGTTGGCTGGTTGGCTGGCTGGTTGGTTGGTTGGCTGGTTAGTTTGCTGGTTGGTTGGTTGGATAGTTGGATGTTGGTTGGTTGGTTAGTTGGTTGGTTGGTTGGATAGTTGGCTGGCTGGTTGGTTGGTTGTTTGGTTGGTAGGATAGTTGGTTGGTTGGTTGGTGGGATAGTTAGCTGGTTGGTTGGTTGGTTGGTTGGTTGGTGGGATAGTTGGTTGGTTGGTTGGTTGGCTGGTTGGTTGGTGGGATAGTTGGTTGGTTGGTTGGTTGGTTGGTTAGTTGTTGGAATAGTTGGTTGGTTGGCTGGTTGGTTAACTGGTTGGTTGGTTAGTTGGTTGGATAGTTGGTTGGTTGGTTGGTTGGTTGGGTTGTTGGTCGGATAGTTGGTTGGCTGGTTGGTTGGTGGGATAGTTGGTTGGTTGGTTGGTTGGTTGGTTGGTTAGTTGTTGGAATAGTTGGTTGGTTGGCTGGTTGGTTAACTGGTTGGTTGGTTAGTTGGTTGGATAGTTGGTTGGTTGGTTGGTTGGTTGGTTGGATGCTTGGGTGGTTGGATGGTTAATTGGATAGTTTAATGGTTAGTTGGTTGTTTGGTTGGTTGGCTGGTTGGCTGGTTGATTGGTTGGCAGTTGGCTGGCTGGTTGGCTGGTTGGCTTGATAGTTTGAGGGTTGGTTGGTTTGCTGGCTGGTTGGTGGTTATTTAATTAGATGGTTACTTAGTTTAATTATAATGTTAATTAATTAGTTACTTGGTTAGTTGGTTGGTTGGTTGGTTGGTTGGTTGGTTGGTTGGTTGGTTATAGGTTGATGTATCATCGTTGCGCTCCTGACATGTCCATATGTGCTAAGATTCCCCTTAACCAAACATATACATTAGCGCCAATCGGCTAATATCGCCAATTCTGCGTTGGTTGATGAAGCCCCTCATTCTTTCGATGTTCATCTCGTGGCTGGCCGTACCAGTTATTACTCCCAGGTATCGCATTCAAGACAATGATGTGGTTCCATTGGCGGCAAAGTCCTCCGCGCTCGACATCTCTATAAAGTCATTTTAATAACACTGGCTTGCCCTCCGCAGGGGATGCAGTGTTTATCAGCCCGTACATTCCCCTTAACTCCCGCTTGTCCCGGAACGAAGATGAAGGTGACTCTACGGACAAGAGACCTCCGCAGCGATTCAATCCACTATCAACGTGCAGAACCCTCCTCAATCTTTCCAGTCATGCACATTGAATCACTTAGTACACAAACGTGGGTATATTTCTGTGATTCCAGCCACATAAATGCCCGTGTCACTGCCACCACCCCCATCGTCAAGCTGATCGTGGTCATAGAGTGGGCACCACTGGCTTCTTGAATGGTTCGGCACGCTGAGCATGCCGTGAACGTCCACTCACTTGCCAGACCACGTGGTCCGTTGAACAGACAGACTTGGAGAATTGCAGGCACATTGAGCATGACCATGGCTGAGGCAGAAGAGTTGGTCGAGGATCGAGAATCTTATCGGCAGCTCGTGATGAGAGCGAGCTTCTTCAAAGGACCTAATTCACAATGATGATTCCAGACTAACCCAACCAATCAGCATCGCTCCTCACTGCGTCCACCATGTTGGCCCGAATCTATGTGTGTGATTGGGTAAATCGTTTGCCACTCTACAAGCAAATTCTTTCTGTCTGTCTGTTGTTGGTCTATTTATGTGTGTGCCTTAATGTTGTCACTGTAATGGTTTTCCTGTGTTTATATGTCGTGTTTTGTGCATTTGTTTGCTGAAGAAGGCTAGTAGCCACAACTTCCATTGTTTGCCTTAATTGTGTTCTTTATTATTTAGATTAATTTAGTCGTTTAGTCATTTGATCAACATCATCATTCATCATCATTGGCACCTTGCCGTCTTGACAGACGATAGTTTGTGCTTCAAACAGGCATAATAACTTTTACCCATGGCGGTAGCGAGTGTGACTGATAATCCCAATTCGCGCTGTAAATGTCCGTTCACAGTGGGTGTATGTGACCACGTGTCATTTCCACCATCACGCACCATCTTACTTCTCACACGCTTGGTGTGTGACTTATCAGCAATAATTTTCTCCTTTGTCTTTATTCCATTTCTGATGTTTGCCCTCCATGCAACACGTTCAGCGGCGACTTGCTCCCAATATGCATTAACAATGCCTGTATCAATAATGTCCCGCTTACACACATCTTTGTATCGTAGTAGAGGCCGACCCTGAGATCTCTTACCCATCTGTATTTCACCACACAAACAAAGTCATTTCATATCATTCATGTCCCGCTCATCACGACACACGGGTTTAACCCATAAGTGCTCCGATTTCCTTCTAACTCAAACCTGAGTCTGGAGAAACTCAGCTCATTGCACGAACTCCGTAGCATCGGCGAGGATCCTGAAATACTTTGGGTAGATTTTTAACTCGAAACTTTGCCCGGGCAGCGCCGTTAGGCTACTCTTTTTCGATTTCCAACTGCCAAGGGATTTTTTACGTGCGCAACAATACACATTAGCGTCTGATCTCACTACCCAGAGACTAGGGGAAATTTTATTACTAGAAGACCACGTGAAAAAATCCCGGTCCTCACTGGGGCTTGAACCCGGGACCTCCAGCACTCGAGGCGGACACCATACCTGGAGACCACTCATCCCCCGCTTTTATTATTTTATGTGATTTATTTCCCAGTGCCTTTTGTTCCTACTTTAGTGCCAAGCTGCCTCCAGAGCTGTATGAATTATCTACTTGAAGACATTACACTGTGTTTGGTTCAATATACTGAAACCACGTGGGTATCCATCATCAATTGCAGCAGCGACAACACCGGACAGACAATTCATACAGACTCTCACACCATTCGTCGAATGCGTGAGAACGGGACTTTTACTATAAACACACACACACGCACACACACACGCACACACGCACACACACACACAGTGATACAGATAGAGAGAGAGTGTGAGATGGTGAGATAAGTAGAGACACGGAGAGAGAGAGCGAGAGAGAGAGAGAGCTTGAGATGGTGAGATAAGTAGAGACAGGAGAGAGAGAGAGAGATATAACGAGAAAAGTGAAAGAGAGACACAGAGTGCGAGAGACCATATGTAATAGAGAGCGAGAGAGAGAGAGAGAGAGAGAGAGAGAGAGAGAGAGAGAGAGAGAGAGAGAGAGAGAGAGAGAGAGAGAGAGAGAACGAGAGACCGAGTGAAACTGACTGAGTGAAAGAGGGGTAAAAACAGAGAAAGAGTAAGAGATGAAGAGACAGTGAAACAAAGGGGGCCAGAAAATGACGGGATGACAGAGGAAGACAGACAGACAGACAGACAGACACGGAGAGTCAGGTGCCTACAGCAGAGATTCTTGCAGATTGATGAAGGTGAGTATCTACTCACCACATTCACAGACTCCCCGGGGCCCAAACTGCGCCACTTTAGGAGATGAGCATTGAAGGGTGGTGCTACAGTTCAAGTCTGAAGGAATCAAACAATGATATACATGTATTCATGACCCTGGCTGAGGGTATCAAACAATGATATACATGTATTGATGGCCCTGGCTGAGGGTATCAAACAATGATATACATGTATTGATGGCCCTGATTGAAGGAATCAAACAATGATATACATGTATTGATGGTCCTGATTGAAGGAATCAAACAATGATATACATGTATTGATGGTCCTGATTGAAGGAATCAAACAATGATATACATGTATTGATGGCCCTGGCTGAAGGAATCAAACAATGATATACATGTATTGATGGTCCTGATTGAAGGAATCAAACAATGATATACATGTATTGATGGCCCTGACTAAAGGAATCAAACAATGATATACATGTATTCATGACCCTGATTGAAGGTATCAAACAATGATATACATGTATTCATGACCCTGATTGAAGGAATCAAACAATGATATACATGTATTGATGGCCCTGGCTGAGGGTATCAAACAATGATATACATGTATTCATGACCCTGATTGAAGGTATCAAACAATGATATACATGTATTGATGGCCCTGGCTGAAGGAATCAAACAATGATATACATGTATTGATGGTCCTGATTGAAGGAATCAAACAATGATATACATGTATTGATGGCCCTGGCTGAAGGAATCAAACAATGATATACATGGATTGATGGCCCTGGGTGAAGGAATCAAACAATGATATACATGTATTGATGGTCCTGATTGAAGGAATCAAACAATGATATACATGTATTGATGGCCCTGACCGAAGGAATCAAACAATGATATACATGTATTCATGACCCTGATTGAAGGTATCAAACAATGATATACATGTATTGATGGCCCTGGCTGAGGGTATCAAACAATGATATACATGTATTCATGACCCTGATTAAAGTTATCAAACAATGATATACATGTATTGATGGCCCTGGCTGAGGGTATCAAACAATGATATACATGTATTGATGGCCCTGGCTGAGGGTATCAAACAATGATATACATGTATTCATGACCCTGATTGAAGGAATCAAACAATGATATACATGTATTCATGACCCTGATTAAAGGAATCAAACAATGATATACATGTATTGATGGCCCTGGCTGAGGGTATCAAACAATGATATACATGTATTGATGGCCCTGACTGAAGGAATCAAACAATGATATACATGTATTGATGGTCCTGGCTGAGGGTATCAAACAATGATATACATGTATTGATGGTCCTGGCTGAGGGTATCAAACAATGATATACATGTATTGATGGCCCTGGCTGAGGGTATCAAACAATGATATACATGTGTTCATGACCCTGATTGAAGGAATCAAACAATGATATACATGTATTCATGACCCTGGCTGAGGGTATCAAACAATGATATACATGTATTGATGGCCCTGGCTGAGGGTATCAAACAATGATATACATGTATTGATGGCCCTGACTGAGGGTATCAAACAATGATATACATGTATTGATGGCCCTGGCTGAGGGTATCAAACAATGATATACATGTATTGATGGCCCTGGCTGAGGGTATCAAACAATGATATACATGTATTCATGACCCTGATTGAAGGTATCAAACAATGATATACATGTATTGATGGCCCTAGCTGAGGGTATCAAACAATGATATACATGTATTGATGGCCCTGGCTGAGGGTATCAAACAATGATATACATGTATTCATGACCCTGATTGAAGGAATCAAACAATGATATACATGTATTGATGGCCCTGGCTGAGGGTATCAAACAATGATATACATGTATTGATGGCCTGACTGAATGTATCAAACAATGATATACATGTATTGATGGCCCTGGCTGAGGGTATCAAACAATGATGTACATGTATTGATGGCCCTGGCTGAGGGTATCAAACAATGATATACATGTATTGATGGCCCTGGCTGAGGGTATCAAACAATGATATACATGTATTCATGGCCCTGATTGAAGGAATCAAACAATGATATACATGTATTCATGACCCTGATTGAAGGAATCAAACAATGATAAACATGTATTGGTGGCCCTGGCTGAGGGTATCAAACAATGATATACATGTATTGATGGCCCTGGCTGAAGGAATCAAACAATGATATACATGTATTGATGGCCCTGGCTGAGGGTATCAAACAATGATATACATGTATTGATGGCCCTGGCTGAGGGTATCAAACAATGATATACATGTATTGATGGCCCTGATTGAAGGGTTCAAACAATGATATACATGTATTGATGGCCCTGGCTGAGGGTATCAAACAATGATATACATGTATTGATGGCCCTGGCTGAAGGAATCAAACAATGATATACATGTATTCATGACCCTGATTGAAGGTATCAAACAATGATATACATGTATTGATGGTCCTGATTGAAGGAATCAAACAATGATATACATGTATTGATGGCCCTGACTGAAGGAATCAAACAATGATATACATGTATTGATGGCCCTGGCTGAGGGTATCAAACAATGATATACATGTATTGATGGTCCTGATTGAAGGAATCAAACAATGATATACATGTATTGATGGCCCTGACTGAAGGAATCAAACAATGATATACATGTATTCATGACCCTGATTGTAGGTATCAAACAATGATATACATGTATTGATGGCCCTGGCTGAGGGTATCAAACAATGATATACATGTATTCATGACCCTGATTGAAGGTATCAAACAATGATATACATGTATTGATGGCCCTGGCTGAGGGTATCAAACAATGATATACATGTATTGATGGCCCTGGCTGAGGGTATCAAACAATGATATACATGTATTCATGACCCTGATTGAAGGAATCAAACAATGATATACATGTATTCATGACCCTGGCTGAAGGAATCAAACAATGATATACATGTATTGATGGCCCTGGCTGAGGGTATCACACAATGATATACATGTATTGATGGCCCTGGCTGAGGGTATCAAACAATGATATACATGTATTGATGGCCCTGACTGAAGGAACCAAACAATGATATACATGTATTGATGGCCCTGGCTGAGGGTATCAAACAATGATATACATGTATTGATGGCCCTTGCTGAGGGTATCAAACAATGATATACATGTATTGATGCCCTGACTGAAGGAATCAAACAATGATAGACATGTATTCAGGATTTGTATATCCTTCTATTCCAACGGGGATCGGCTGGTGACTAGATTGTCGGGCTTTCATTCTGGAGATCCGGGATCGAAACATCGGTAAGGTGATGGATTTTTTTATGTCAGCGGAAACAAAGAAAACCCTAACCTGCACAGTTCGCGGTGACTGCACTAGCCACGCCGACTTAATTCTTCAGGCTCAAGACCACCCTGTCCTACACCTCAAGGTGGCATAGGCAGTTATATATCCTAACTGCCCAATGAATAGCCGTCTCATTTATAAGAAAAGTACATTGGGGTCAAGCAGGAAGTTCCCAGACTTGACCTTTTTCCAAGTGACCAAAAACACTAACCGGTGCTGAGCTGTATTTTCCCACTTGCTCTAATCTATTTCATATTTCATTCCCAATAATTTATCTTCTCATTCCAGATTCTTTCGCCATGTCTTTTGTTGTTTTTTATTTTTAAATTACCTGTAGGGCAGAATTTCAACATGAATTTTCTCAATATTATATTTTCATTAATATAACGGATAGTTGGACTAAAATGTTGACTCTCGTTCTTGCTTGGGGGGAGGGGGGTGTAAATTACAAGTACCTTAGAAGTCGGAGTGGGTTCGAACGAAGGCGAGGGACACTGGTAATAGGGAAGCTAACTCGCACGCAAAATCAGTGCAAAGCAGTTTCTAGTAGATACACGTGAGTGTACTAAGCTTGAGTTCAATACGAGCGGGGATGAACGTATACATATGAACGTTTATACTGAGTTACTGAAAAACTATACGTATCACATAAATATCGGTGATTTATTGAGTAAAACTGTAGGGGTCAGGTAAACCAAGATAAATCATTGAATCACAGTATAACAACTTTTTTTAAAAAAAAGTTAAAACAGCAAACAAAATTAAAGTGAAGAGGAGTTGCACGATTCGTCGACCTCACTCTCTCACCTGAGTCCATCTGAGTCCAGTGGCAAGACAAGTCAAGACGACTGGAGACGAATACAGGTGCAGTGGATGACCAGGGCGCTCTACGTGCCTTGCCGTTCTCATCACGTTCCACAACGCTTTAAAGGTAAACGCCGTCTTGCCCTTTGAATCATCAATGATTTCATCCGCGGAGCCTGCCGAATCCTGTCTTCACATGCTGGGTAGGCATACCCTAGTTCACCGATTGCTTACTCTTGCCGACCTTCGCTTGCCGCCTTCCCTTGCCTGCCGACATAGCAGTCATGTGTTTGAATCCATATCAAGTCGGAACATGTCTAGCAAAAATTGCCTTGATCCCAGGCCGACCCAGGCTAACACTGGGTACCAGAAAATGTTGTGGCAAGTAAACGTGATCGGTGTGATATAGATCACATTTTATAAATCACATCATATAGATCACATCACTCATCAACAGCCGGTGGGTTTATAAAGCATATGGGTCTGGCACCACACATCCAACTCCCCACGAGACACGGAGAAGGGTGCTGCACTTGGTTGACTGTACAATTATAGGGATAACTGACACCTTGCTGTAACGTATCCACCTATTGTAAATCTATCATCATCATCATGTGCCATGCCGATAAGCGTGGACGGTCATGGTCCGCCATCTCACCCGGTCACCAGAATCTATGGCTCAAGCCTGTGTTCTTGTCCCCATCACGTCATGTGGTCAGGCCATCCAGGTTTTTATCTCTCTGTCTTCCATTTGCTCTTTTGCCGTTAATTTCGTTCTCCATGTGTCATTGAGATTTCTAGTTGTATTCCCACTCTCAGCATGGCCACACAGTCTTGACCGTCACATCTGATTTCTCAAATCAATCTACGGTCTTCCTTGGTGTCTTCTGGGACTTATATTTACCCGTTATTCCCAGTTGAGTTGAGTTGAGTTAAGAACCGACATCACTGCACTCAGGACATTCCCATACGTGCTCAGTCCCCTCGTTCAACAGCCAGCGAAAAGTCATACTACTAATCGTTCCCACCGCTATGTGATTAAATGTTCTCCTGGTCTTCCCTCTCAGTCTTGAGATTCTTCCAGAACCCCTGCCGATCCCCCGCAATCTCATTCTTTCCACATATGGGTTCTCACTCTGTTCCTCCACCTTCTCCACCTGGTTCCACAAGCGCACGACCACCTTCCCCTTGTCCATAGGCAAACTACCACCAAGAGGTGCATTCCCTGCTAGCCTATCAGTCTGTTCATTCCCTCGTACACCCGCATGGCCAGGGCAAAATATCCATTAAATTTTCACAATCTGTGACCTCTGAAGCGACGAGAGCCATTCCACACAAAACATTCCTTTCTCCACCTTGCTAAGCATACTCTTTGAATCCGTAATGAATACAACGTGTGTTGCAGTGGTCTCCTCTAGCCACCGGAATGCCGCTGTGACTGCCTCCACCTCCATTCTCATGCTGGAGGTCGTAGCTTCATATGCCATATTCTCCTTTTTAAGACTCGCCCATTAGCCTTTGCAATAAAGCCCCAGCCACTACGTCTGTTTCTCACCACTGACCCATCTCTCCGTTATTCCCATTGGGGTATAATCTCCAAGCAGGTCACCCCAAACTAACCTATTTGTAGTTATCCTTGCAGCTCTGTCCATGTCCTTCGAACATTCTTCATCTCTGTCTCTACTTCTCTTCTCCACGAGTTGTTGGGTATTCTGCTTTGCCCTGTGCATTCCAGATGAAGACTTTTCCAGTTATTCTATTCTCAGGTTTTCTCACTGTATGCTCTACCCAGCGCCGGCATCGATTCCTCACCTCTTGGTTTACTGGATTTTGTCTAGTTCTCTCCGTCAGCTCCACACACTGGTTATTTTATCATACCATGTTATTCCTTCTATTTTACGCAGGCAGCATTTAGTGAATGATCATAGTTTATTTGTAATCATTTTCGTAATTGTCCGTGTTTCTGATTCATGCAGTAGAACTGATTTAACATTACAATTGAATATTCTATCAGAAGATGCTTGTGCGAGTTTTCCATTTTGTTTTTTTGTGTGAATGGTATTCTTTGTTTTTCTCTGAAAACACATTTGCATTGCTATTATTTATTTCTCACACTGTCTGCTTATTGTTCATGACGCACATGGATACCACAGAACTTTAGATAACATGTTGAACTACTGTAAAAGTGTACACACCACTCAAATCTATGAAATAAAATAGGTGGGATATTGAATGCGTGGACGTGCGTACTTTCTGTCCCGCCATCTTAAGTGGCTGCAAGAATGTCGCAGCGAACTACTAGTTGTCCGGTAGTGGCCACAGAGTTCAGACTAGAATAAAGTCCACTTTTGTAACATAAGTTAAGCAGGCCAGGAGGAAGTTACTCACTGCATGATCCATTTGGACCAGGGGGTCGGCTGTCATCAGGGCACAGGCAGTCGCAGTTGGGTGCCCGTTGGAGGTGGGCTGGGCACACGTTGTTGCACTGGCAGGCGCACCAACTGTCCTGGAACTGGACGCACCCATGGGTGTCAGGTAGATAGAACATCAGTCATGTGGTTGAAGTTGTAGTACATGTGGTGTAGATCATAGCAGGTATAGTACAGGAGGTGTAGAACATAACAGGTGTGGTACAGGTGGTGTAGAACATAGCAGGTGTGGCACAGGTGGTGTAGAACATAGCAGGTGTGGTACAGGTGGTGTAGAACATAACAGGTGTGGTACAGGTGGTGTAGAACATAACAGGTGTGGTATAGGTGGTGTAGAACATAGCAGGTGTGGCACAGGTGGTGTAGAACATAACAGGTGTGGTACAGGAGGTATAGAACATAACAGGTGTGGTACAGGTGGTGTAGAACATAACAGGTGTGGTACAGGTGGTGTAGAACATAACAGGTGTGGTACAGGAGGTGTAGAACATAACAGGTGTGGTACAGGAGGTGTAGAACATAACAGGTGTGGTACAGGTGGTGTAGAACATAACAGGTGTGGTACAGGTGGTGTAGAACATAACAGGTGTGGTACAGGAGGTGTAGAACATAACAGGTGTGGTACAGGAGGTGTAGAAAATAACAGGTGTGGTACAGGTGGTGTAGAACATAACAGGTGTGGTACAGGAGGTGTAGAACATAACAGGTGTGGTACAGGAGGTGTAGAACATAACAGGTGTGGTACAGGTGGTGTAGAACATAACAGGTGAGGTACAGGTGGTGTAGAACATAGCAGGTGTGGTACAGGTGGTTTAGAACATAACAGGTGTGGTACAGGTGGTGTAGAACATAGCAGGTGTGTTACAGGTGGTATAGAACATAACAGGTGTGGTACAGGTGGTGTAGAACATAACGAGTGTGGTATAGGTGGTTTAGAAAATAACAGGTGTGGTACAGGCAGTGTAGAACATAGCAGGTGTGTTACAGGTGGTATAGAACATAACAGGTGTGGTACAGGTGGTGTAGAACATAACGAGTGTGGTACAGGTGGTGTAGAACATAGCAGGTGTAGAACAGGTGGTGTAGAACATAACATGTGTGGTACAGGTGGTGTAGAACATAACAGGTGTGGTACAGGTGGTGTAGAACATAACAGGTGTGGTACAGGTGGTGTAGAACATAGCAGGTGTAGAACAGGTGGTGTAGAACATAACAGGTGTGGTACAGGTGGTGTAGAACATAACAGGTGTGATACAGGTGGTGTAGAACATAACAGGTGTGGTACAGGTTGCGTAGAACATAACAGGTGTGGTACAGGTGGTGTAGAACATAATAGGTGTGGTACAGGTGGTGTAGAACATAACAGGTGTGGTACAGGTGGTGTAGAACATAACAGGTGTGGTACAGGTGGTGTAGAACATAACAGGTGTGGTACATGTGGTGTAGAAAATAGCAGGTGTAGAACAGGTGGTGTAGAACATAACAGGTGTGGTACTGGTGGTGTAGAACATAACAGGTTTTGTACAGGTGGTGTAGAACATAACAGGTGTGGTACAGGTGGTGTAGAATATAGCAGGTGTGGTACAGGTGGTGTAGAACATAACAGGTGTGGTACAGGTGGTGTAGAATATAACAGGTGTGGTACAGGTGTTGTAGAACATAACAGGTATGGTACAGGTGGTGTAGAACATAGCAGGTGTGGTACAGGTGGTGTAGAACATAACAGGTGTGATAAAGGTGGTGTAGAACATAGCAGGTGTGGTACAGGTGGTGTAGAACATAACAGGTGTTGTACAGGTGGTGTAGAACATAGCAGGTGTGGTACAGGTGGTGTAGAACTTAACAGGTGTGGTACAGGTTGCGTAGAACATAACAGGTGTAGTACAGGTGGTGTAGAACATAACAGGTGTGGTACAGGTGGTGTAGAACATAACAGGTGTAGTACAGGTTGCGTAGAACATAACAGGTGTAGTACAGGTGGTGTAGAACATAACAGGTGTGGTACAGGTGGTGTAGAACATAACAAGTATTATTATGGTAGATGTACACATGAGGCGTGTTTGTATTCATCCATTCTTGTACACGAGTTTTTGTTATTCTTTTTCTTCTTCTCCTACTTCTTTCATTCTTCGTTT
Source organism: Cepaea nemoralis (assembly GCA_014155875.1). Classification (NCBI taxonomy): domain Eukaryota; kingdom Metazoa; phylum Mollusca; class Gastropoda; order Stylommatophora; family Helicidae; genus Cepaea; species Cepaea nemoralis. The sequence continues at coordinate 137,850 of JACEFZ010017143.1, read as the reverse complement.
CTTTCTTTCTTTCTTTCTTTCTTTCTTTCTTATTTCTTTCATTTGTTCTCTCTACTTCGTCTTCCATTGCACCCCGTTATCTCCAGAATTACTCCAGGCTCAACCCACAGATCACACAAGGAGAATCCCTACACAGTGCACAAACTCAGCTGCACCCTCTAGGATCTGAAGCTACAAACAGCGGAACCCACATGCCATACACATGTGTGGTTAGCTGCCCTCATGTAGACAATTTGCCAGGGCATAGGACACATCGTCTTCCCCAAGTCCATCTCCAAATGCCCAGGGATGTTTAACCTGCACCTGGGACCTTGTCTGAGAAAGCCAGACAGCGATCTACTACTCCAGGAGCACAAGGAGAATGCAAGCCTTTTCTTGTTTTGTGGAAATCCAGGCAGTCAAAGCCAGGATACAAGCCCAGTCCGCCTGATCCAGATATGGGCCTCGTGACGTGTTAGGTATGCAGATGATACAGTCTTGATTGCAGACAATGAACAGGATCTGCAACATTTAGTAGATGCGGTTGTTGCACACAGTGAACATCTAGGGTTAGAATTGAATAGTAAGAAGACACAGATTATGGTCGTCACTGGGAAGAAGGAAATACCACAATGTGATATACGAGTAAATGGGCATATTCTTAAACATGTTAATCGGTACAGTTATCTCGGAACAGTCATAACATCTGATGGGAGATGCCTTGAAGAGATTAGAACAAAAATTGCCATTGCAAAGGTACCTTTTGCAAGATGAAAAACATACTGACCAATGAAAGGATATCAACTGAAACGAGAAAAAGAGTGTTGAAGTGCTTCATAGAACCTGTACTTTTGTATGTGAAGCGTTGACAATGAGCAGTCAAGCTGAAAAACATATGATGGCTGTGGAAATGTGGTTTCTGAGGAAAATGCAAAGAATACCATGGACAGACAGAATAACCACTGAACAAGTCCTTCAAGAATCAAATGAAGATCGTAAACTGATTAGAGAAATTAGACGTAGACAGTCACAATTTTTTGGTCATGTTATGAGAAGAAATGACTTGGAGAACTTAGTGACAACTGGCAAGTCGAAGGGAAGAGGCTTAGAGAAAGACCGAGAAGTAAATACCTGGATGGCTTGGTGACGTGGCATGGTCGACACAGGAAAACGGAGCTGATCCACGACTCTGGTGATGGAGTGAGATGGCAGTACATGACCGCCCACGCTTACCGGCATGGCACATGATGTTGGATGTACGAGTCACCCACCCCGCCACCTTTATAGTGATCAAGAAAAGGTCCCTCTTACACGCCTTGAGCTCCGTTTGGCATATGGTGCTAAACCCATATGATTACAGACCATTCGGCACTCGGTGTGTGATGTGACGTGGTCAGTCTCACGACGGTCGCTTTCACATCCCCAGACATTTCCTGGTGTGCACTTCTGGCTGAGTCGACCTGGGCGCATAGGTCCAGTAAACAAAATACTAGTTCGCCCCGATGAGGAACAAACCCAGATCATGGGGCTGGCAGGCGAGTGCCTAGTCAATATGCCACTGAGGTTCATTTAGATTGGTTAAGAGGGACAAGAAAGAATGACAAGAAAGAGTGACATGGAAGAGTGACAAGAAAGAGTGATAAGAAAGAGTGACATAAAAGAGTGACAAGAAAGAGTGATAAGAAAGACTGACAAGAAAGAGTGACATGGAAGAGCGGCAAGAAAGAGTGACATGGAAGAGTGGCAAGAAAATGTTACAAGAAAGAGTAACAATACAGAGTGACAAGAAAGAGTGGCCTAGTAACAGTGATACGAGAAAGTGACATGGAAGAGTGACAAGAAAGAATTTCATTGATGAGTAACAAGTAAGAGTGACATGGATGAGTTACACTACAGAGAAACAAGAAAGAGTGACATGAAAGAGTGACAAGAAAGATTGACAAGAAAGAGTGACATGCAAGAGCAATAAGAATGATAAGAACGAGTGGCAAGTTAGAGTGATCAGAAAGAAAGATACGAACAAGTAATAATAAAGTAAAGAATAAGTCAAAACAGAGCAATCAGTGAGAACACTCACCTGTCCATTCTCACACCTGAAAGGACAGGGTGCACAGCTACAGTCAATTAGCTGTGTGGTGCCAGAATAACATGTTGTTGGACAGTAGCAGGCGCAGTTTTGCCCCTGCACCTGCCCAGTAGGACACCGGTTAGGACAAGTACATTGGCAGCTGGCATCATGAGTCCTCCCCTCAGGACAGGACGATGGGCACACTGTTGGCAGTAACACACCAAAGCCCTTATTTTAAATGGAACGTTTTTGTTTTCATGTTAACTCTCCCGATCCCATATCAATGCTCGCTGCATCTCAATCTGTTTATATCTTCTTATTTTTTTTGTTGGCTATGAGTTTGAATTGACTTGAATTAAGAGAGAATTAAGAATGGAGTTCGGGGCATTTTCATAAGTGCTCTGTTCTCATCTTCAACAACTAGCGAAGAGTCCCAACAATAATAGTACAAACTGCGCTCAGATTATGTCTCCTCCGGGCGGTTTCTCGAAATGCTGAGTGTCGGCCTAATCCTCTGGTCACTCCCTGTCACACTATTCTCTTATCCTTCTCTTTACCCTTCACATTCCCCTTCCCCTCCCATCGTCTTCCCCTCTTCCTCCTCCAACTCCTCCTCCTCCTCCACCTTCTTCTTCTTCTTCTTTTTCTTCTTCTTCTTCTTCTTCTTCTTCTTCTTCTTCTTCTTCTTGTTAGCTTTTCATTAACATTAAACACTGTCGAAGTCCATATATACGCGTTTTTCTCCACAACGCCGGCGTTATCAGATCACTTTTCGACAACAGATCTTCGTAATTTAGCTATGACCAATTGCACATTTCCATTTAATTCCTCCAGTCGATTCTCGAGAAGCGCACCTCTCACCTCAGCCACCTTGATATGTCCGGTTTTATTCAACAATAAACACTGAAAACATGGGCCTCAGCTTTAATACAACTTAGTCCGAAACAATGTAAATATCAAATAAACAGATAATCACTACATTTACACCGACAGTCAATGACATTAGTTTGGAACAACTACCTAATTTCAAGCATTAAGACACGATGATAACGTCAGATGAAGCTGTAACACACACATAAAGAAGACAGGACACGCAAAAGCTGCATTTGATCAAATGATGAAAATCTCTTTTAACAAAACCCTGTTACTGGAGGTTACAAAAAGAATCCTGACATATTACACAGGTTTTAACACCAGTCTGTGAATTCTGGACAATTGGTAAAACAAAACACAACATACGCTATGGGAATGGGCAGGTTTACAACCATCACATGTTTTTGCCTGAGCGCACGGGGGAATAGGTGCTCAGGCTCTCTCTGCCGCTGTGAAAGACGATAGCTATCTTCCAACGCCAGGTTCTGCTCTTGCTAGTGTCAGCGTAACGTCTTGACCGTTACACCAAAGTGGCTAAATGTAGTAGTTCAGACAGCAGACAAGTTGACACAATCCTTGAGACCTCAGAGATTGAGCTCTACAGACAGCAGGCAAGCAGACACAGTCCATGAGACTCATAGATGTGACTCTACAGACAGCAAGCTAGCAGACAGTCCATGAGACCTCAGAGATGTGACACTACAGACAGCAAGCAAGCAGACACAGTCCATGAGACCTCGAAGATGTGACTCTACAGACAGCAAGCAAGCAGACACAGTCCATGAGACCTCGAAGATGTGACTCTACAGACAGCAAGCAAGCAGACACAGTCCATGAGACCTCGAAGATGTGACTCTACAGACAGCAAGCAAGCATACACAGTCCATGAGACCTCGAAGATGTGACTCTACAGACAGCAAGCTAGCAGACACAGTCCATGAGACCTCGAAGATGTGGCTCTACAGACAGCAAGCAAGCAGACACAGTCCATGAGACCTCGAAGATGTGGCTCTACAGACAGCAAGCAAAGCAGACACAGTCCATGAGACCTCGAAGATGTGGCTCTACAGACAGCAAGCTAGCAGACACAGTCCATGAGACCTCGAAGATGTGGCTCTACAGACAGCAAGCAAGCAGACACAGTCCATGAGACCTCGAAGATGTGGCTCTACAGACAGCAAGCTAGCAGACACAGTCCATGAGACCTCGAAGATGTGGCTCTACAGACAGCAAGCAAGCAGACACAGTCCATGAGACCTCGAAGATGTGGCTCTACAGACAGCAAGCAAGCAGACACAGTCCATGAGACCTCGAAGATGTGACTCTACAGACAGCAAGCAAGCAGACACAGTCCATGAGACCTCGAAGATGTGACTCTACAGACAGCAAGCTAGCAGACACAGTCCATGAGACCTCGAAGATGTGGCTCTACAGACAGCAAGCAAGCAGACACAGTCCATGAGACCTCGAAGATGTGGCTCTACAGACAGCAAGCAAGCAGACACAGTCCATGAGACCTCGAAGATGTGGCTCTACAGACAGCAAGCAAGCAGACACAGTCCATGAGACCTCGAAGATGTGACTCTACAGACAGCAAGCAAGCAGACACAGTCCATGAGACCTCGAAGATGTGGCTCTACAGACAGCAAGCTAGCAGACACAGTCCATGAGACCTCGAAGATGTGGCTCTACAGACAGCAAGCAAGCAGACACAGTCCATGAGACCTCGAAGATGTGACTCTACAGACAGCAAGCAAGCAGACACAGTCCATGAGACCTCGAAGATGTGGCTCTACAGACAGCAAGCAAGCAGACACAGTCCATGAGACCTCGAAGATGTGGCTCTACAGACAGCAAGCAAGCAGACACAGTCATGAGACCTCGAAGATGTGACTCTACAGACAGCAAGCAAGCAGACACAGTCCATGAGACCTCAGAGATGTGGCTCTACAGACAGCAAGCAAGCAGACACAGTCCATGAGACCTCGAAGATGTGACTCTACAGACAGCAAGCAAGCAGACACAGTCCATGAGACCTCAGAGATGTGGCTCTACAGACAGCAAGCAAGCAGACACAGTCCATGAGACCTCAGAGATGTGGCTCTACAGACAGCAAGCAAGCAGACACAGTCCATGAGACCTCAGAGATGTGGCTCTACAGACAGCAAGCAAGCAGACACAGTCCATGAGACCTCAGAGATGTGGCTCTACAGACAGCAAGCAAGCAGACACATTCCATGAGACCTCAGAGATGTGGCTCTACAGAAAAATGCTAAAAATGCGTTGGACAGTCGACAAGGGTCATGTAAACAAGGCTAAGGCACAAAAACAATCTATAACAAGCACCACAAAGAGGCTGTCTTCTTTTTTGTTTTGACCACGTCAAGAGAAAAGAAGAACTGGAACAGGTTGTGACAACTGGACAGATTTGGCGAAAGAGAGATAGAGAATATTCTTGACATGATATAAAACTGTCAGCGGATGAACTGATGCTTGTGGCTGGAGAGCGCGAGATGTGAAGGTTCAAGTTGTTTAAGCCAGTCGGCAAGACACTTGATGATGATGATGATGATGATGATGATGATGATGATGATGATGATGATGATGATGATGATGATGATGATGATGATGATGATGATGATGATGATGATGATGATGATGATGATGATGATGACTGACAGCTCAGAGACACGTGTACACTTACCACAAGCGCATTGAGCTTGGTTGAAGACCAGCGGGGCACGACACGACAGAGAGTTCAGTCCACAGGGAGGTATAACTTAGACGAGAAATAGCAGACAATTTGTGATGTTAAATGTGTATGGCGATCAAGTTTATTATCCACAAAGCCACAATCAATAACTGACATTTTAATATTAGAACATTATATCCCGATTATGAGGTCGCTGTTACTGGTTTTGTTATTAAGCAATTATAACAATAATTCTGCTTCTCGTTACTGAAACAACAGCACAGCCGATGTTATTCAGGGCTCAGAAATGACTGATCATTACACTCGAACGCTACATGGGCAGAAATTCCTAATATTCTTTGACTATTTCACTACACAAACAATACTCTATACCTTGTTCAGTGACAACCCACACAACTAAGACACTTTTCATTTTTGACTTAATGCACTTAACGTGATCTCTTCCGCGATAGTGCAATAATCAAGTCCTGTCCCACGAAATTACTACGCCAATAGAATGTGCTCATTGACCTCCACCGTCGTCCAAAGTGACTTAGACCTCTTGTTGCCTCGTTATTTCTGTATCTATCATTAAATGGGCTGTCTCCCTCGCGAAGGTTTAACGACTTCCTCCGTAATCCCGTATATCCACGTAGGGTAATGCAGCTGCCCGAGATTCGGTAGCGGATCGCGTCAGTTGGTTACTTAAGGGGGGTATGTGAGTCGGCCGCTCAGAAAGCAATGGCAAACTACTGAGCGTAATCTTGCCAAGAAATCAACAACAGCGATAAAATGCTGGTGTTGACAGCGATGTCCTGTGAATAGGATATGCGGGGAAAAAAATCATTGAATGATAAATAGCTAGTTTGAAGTTTAAAGTTCAAATTTTAAGTTTATAGTATCAGTTGCTTTGAACTACACGTCTGAAGAGTTAACTCTCCCATTCCCAGGCATAGGTGACAAAACGTAATAACCACAATGAGCAATTGTAAGTTTATCACTGTAAACGATTTAAATATATAATGAAAACAGCAAAGGACACTGCGCCAGGACATTGCGGAGTCAGGTACTCCCATAGGAGAGATGTGGCTATGGGGATTTGTGAGAGATTGCTGATTGTTTTAATCTAAGCATTAGGGCAGCAGAGTGGGTGTACAGCTGTTTAATTCCACTCCCCAAGCCAGGCAAGGACCGTTCAAGACTCAGTGGCTACAGGATCATAACCTGGCAGAAAACATTTGGCAAGGTACGGGAGAAGATTGTTGCTGTTCAGCTGCAGAAATTCTTGGAAAGGAAAAAGCAACTCCCAAGAGGAATACGGAGTTACCGGCCAAGGAAAGAAACATGGTCAATTGCAGCAGCATTTGCTTTTGATTTTCATGAAGTGTTCCAGGTTAGGCAGGAAATAGTGTCAGCAGCACTGACTCTTGGGGATGACCGTAACAGAATCACATACACTCTCTTAATGCACAATCTTATTGTGATGAGTGTTAATCCCTGGGTGGTGAATTGAGCAGCTACCCTGCACTCTCTTTGAGTTTAACAGTTCATGGACTTCGGAGGCAGGCAATATTACTCTGGGATTACGACAAGAATCTGCAATATCGCCTGTGCTACTCAATGTATACACAAGCAAGATTGCATACATTAAAGCATCACGGATTGGAAAGATACTGAGAGTTGTAGATTTTGTCCCTGCGTATAGACAGTGGAGAGACATGATGCATATAGCGCAAGTGATACAGTAGACAGTAAACACGGGAATCGACTGATAGACAGAGATGGGTGGTGTCACTAAAACAGATAACACGTCTGTGTTATCATGCTCTATGGGCGATATGACTATGAAGGCTAATTACCCATGTCTCATAATAAATGGCAGAAATGTTAATAGAGAGAGTAAACTGAGGTACCTGTGAATCAGAAGCCTGTCATTCAGGGATCATGTGGAAGTAACCTGTTATGAGAACTAACAAGGGACCAGGTGCGCTGTAGATCATGGCTTCAATGCTCGTGGAGCAAAGAATGTTGTTTATAGTCTATGAACATCTTATCCTCTTAGTAACTGAGTATGGATTGAGACCGCTCAGTGTCAAAGAATCAGCTGGTGAAACTAGAGCGCTTACAGAATGAGACCATGCTGATACTGAGCTGCATGCACAAGGGACACGCCACTAGTGTGTATGCAATGCAGCCCCCGCCTTCTCATTTTGCTTCTCCTTCTTCTTCCATACTCTTTTTCTCTACCTCCTAAACCTCCTCCTCCTCCTCTCATCTTCTTCTTTTTCAATACTCGAATCTGTTGGAAGTATCAGAAGTCATCACATGAGGGATGTGATTTAGAGGAAACAACGAATCACAGTTAGCAAGTTGCCTGGACCAGGAAGAGCTATCTCTCAACATTGTTGCTGTGTACACTCACCTGTCCCACATGTCCGGTTGTCGAACTCCACGCCGAAGAGGTCAGTAAATCTGGCCACACTGTAGACGTCGGAATTAATTCCACCGGAAATGTAGGTCAGCTCTTCGTCGGTCATGGCCGTTCCAACACGGATGATGATGACTGGGAAGCCACTGCGGCGGGCATTTTCAATGGCCTAAATTTAGAATCAGATTTGTTGACAAATATTTGAAGCTGTCCATTTCTCACAATTTCTTTAATTAAAGATAATAGAGCTGTCAGGGACTTAAAACATGGAACATTTTGAGAACATGTATCCTTCACGAAGAATCAAACACTGATATTCTATAATACCTAAACGTCGACAAAAACTGGTTCACACCCAGAATGATATAATATAAACTAGAAAAATCAGCGTGGCTCATAAATTGCATCATGTTTTATAAATTAGAATAAACACTAGCTCATAAACTGTATCTTATATTAAAAACTGGAATAAACAGAATGACTCAAAACTGTATCATATAATAGAAACTAGAATGCAAAGAAAGGCCCGTAAACAGTATTATATATTAGAATCTAGAATACTATGGCCATATCAAACGTAGCAGTAGTTTTAAGAAAACGGGAAAGTAATGTACAGCATCTTCATGGAAGAAGAGGTACAGGTGTACCAAAACCATTGTAGCTATAATGTACATAGATAGCCCGGGAGTGAACATGTGAGAGGCAGGGAGGGGGTTTAGAGTTTTTTGTTTTTTTGGTGAATTCTGATGGAAACTAATTCTGAAACACGGACTTTCTACATGACAAAGGTGATGATGATGATGATGATGATGTTGATGATGATGTTGATGATGATGATGATGTTGATGGTGATGGTGATGATGATGATGATGTTGATGATGATGATGATGATGATGATGATGATGATGATGATGATGATGATGATGATGATGATGATGATGATGATGATGTTGATGTTGATGATGATGATGATGATGATGATGATGATGATGATGATGATGATGATGATGATGGTGATGATGATGATGATGATGATGATGATGATGATGATGATGATGATGATGATGATGATGATGATTATGATGATGATGGTGATGATGATGATGATGTTGATGGTGATGATGATGATGATGATGATGATGATGATGATGATGATGATGATGATGATGATGATGATGATGATGATGATGATGATGATGGTGATGATGGTGATGATGATGATGATGATGATGATGATGATGATGATGATGATGATGATGATGGTGATGATGATGATGATGATGATGATGATGATGATGATGATGATGATGATGATGATGATGATGATGATGATGATGATGATGATGGTGATGATGATGATGATGTTGATGTTGATGGTGATGATGATGATGATGTTGATGGTGATGATGATGATGTCGATGGTGATAATGATGATAATATTATGATATCATGATGTTAAAGATAATGATGATGGTGATGATAACGATGATGATGTGATGGTAATAATAATAATATGATGATGATGATGATACTTACATGATGATATGATGATGGTGATGATGACTATATGATGATATGTTGATTATATGATGATGACAATATGATTATGATGATAATAATCATGATATTGATGATGATAGTGATCATGATGCAGAAATGTCTAGGAGTGAATTGTCCATACACTTTTCTTATTTCATTCTCTCATCACTACTTACCTACATATATACAAGTCAGATTTCACAAACAATGATATGTTTGCTAACATATGTACTTACATCTCTGAATACATCATCAATTACACTTCTGCTTTAGTTTCTATCTACACAACCACATACTTCTCTGGCAACAATTCTACGTCTCTGATTACACAATTACATCTACACTTACACTATGCCTACATCTGCCTACACTGATAACAAATAATCACACCTCTGTACACACACTTACATATGTCATTACATAAAGACTGAAACTTGTGCTTACAGATCAAGTCTAATCTATGATTACATAAACAATTATACCTCTGCCTACTCGCCTACGTACATCTTTAATTACATAAGCAACTACACCCCCCTGCCTACTCGCCTACGTACTTCTCTAGTAGCTGTGCGGTTCAAGGTCGGCCCGTCTGTTATCAGAATCAGAGATGAGGGTTTGTTCCTGATGTTGTCATTCAGCATGCCCACAGACTGGGTTATGGCGCGGTCAGTGCCTGTACCCCCAGTCGTGGGGAACATGAGGTTGAGTCGGATCTTGTCTGCCAGGTCATATTTGTTTTCTTGGAGCTGCAAAAGTGATACACAAAATAAAATTGAGACATACAAATGGCGGCCAGAGTATGTAACAATTACAATGAAAAGGCAAGTGGAAGATGAACATTATACGCAACTATGAGAAATCAACAGTGTACTTGACAAAGACTGTTAAACTTATATGTTTCTGAACGGCGGGTGGTGTATGTTGTCCCTGTATGATTGAAAATATTGAACCGTGAGTTGCCAAAGATGGAGACTATCGAAAATGGAGGAATGATATTTGAGAAGTAGAGACTAGAGGACGCACTAGAGAACATACAAAATTGAAAGCTATAGTTCCTGACAGGGATTCAAACCTGTCACCTCCAAATGACCACGGTGCCTCAGCGTACTTCGACACATAACCAACTAGACACGCCTTAGTCATGCGTCGAAATACACTTGTTTCCGCAACGTGGCGCTGTGTATCAACTCTCTAGGGACTCTATTCCACTTTCTATTTGCTTGTTCATTGTCCAGGCTTCCCCGCCACATATCAGTGTGGGATATAGACAATATTTGACAATTTTCACTTTTAATACGTTGTTAATCTCTCTAGAGCTGGCATCGTGACGATGAGGTTAAGGACGCAGTTTGTAATCCCGCACACCCTCGTTTGAAACATAGCTGTGAACGATTTGGCAGCAGACCGTCTTACGTTGATATTGTATGAAATAGCTTGGGTGCTGGTCGTCCAGAAAGCATTGGCAAACTACTAAACGTAAACTTGCCGAGGAATCACGAACAGTCGAAAAATGCTACGGTTGACTGCTATGTCCTGTAAAGGATATGCAACAACTTTATTTAATATCTCTAGATTTTAAAACTGATCTTATGCTGAAAACATGTTTAGCCATTCCTATTCTCTTTTTGATGTCTGTTTTACTTCCGCCATCATCTGTTATTACATGCCCAAGATAAGAGAAACTTGTTTTTGTATTTGCAGGTCGGTTTGTTTGTCGAGGGGGCATCGGTGTGCATCATAATGCTGAACACAATTAAGTGCATGTATATTCACTATGCCGGCTTCCTGGCCTAGAGGTTAGCGACTTTTCTCCGTAATCTCGTATACTCTCGTAAGTAACGTGACGACGGTGAGAATCAGCAGTGGTTGGAATCGCGTCGGTAACTTACGGGGTATGTGAGCCGGCCGCTCAAAAAGCAATGGCAAACTACTGAGCGTAATCTTGCCAAGAAATCAACAATCAGCTGAAAGATGCTGGTGTTGGCAGCGATGTCCTGTAGAGGATATGCAAAACACATAATATTCACTATGGTAAGAGCATGTGTATTCTTGTAACACATCAGTTGAACACTTAACTTTGGTATGATCATTTATATTCATTTAGCACATCCACTGAAAATTTAGCGTTATCTTAATTACATTAAAGTCTAGATATTCTTTTAGTACGTCCGTTAACATCTTCACTCTTAACGCTCTAAAATCATACAGGAGGGTGAGGCTGAAGGCAAGCAAGCAAGAGTTAGACAAGGATACAAGTGCGAAGATAACGTCAAGAGATGGACGAACAGCAATCTGACAGAAAGTACAAATAACGCGAGATATAGACTGTTGGGGATCCATTGCAGCCATCCTTCTTTGTAGAGACGGCACCTGGTTGAATGAATTGAACATTATGTTTTGCCACAGAGTTGATCCATGACTCTGGTGGTCGTGAGAGGTGGCGAAACATGACTGCCCACTCTTACCAGTATGGAGCATAATGATGATGATGATGTTTTGCCAGCAAATATGATTATTAAAGTGTTATACTTGCCCTGATGCGAGTGTCGGCAGGCTGGACGTTGGAGTCCGTGCCGAAGATGTTGACGCCTATAGCGTTGGCCACCAGTCGGTAGCGGAGAGCTGTGTAGGCCAGGTACTGGCGGACTGTCTCCTGGTGGATGAGCACGCTGTCGGAGCCGTCGACCACCAGCAGCAAATCTCGGCACTCTAAACCCAGAAACCATCGGAAGTTAGACAATACAGTTCTTCCACACTAATAAGTATACTAATAATTGCTACACTTATAATATGTCTTGGCTTCTGTGGTTTAGGGGTTCTGTTCCTTGCCTCATATCCTTCCTAGACGCCTTCAAGAACATTCTGAAATCAGACATCCCCCAACCCCGTACCCCCGTTGTATGAGCCTAGATCCACCCCAAAGCCGGTAGTATTTGGAATGAAGAATCTTGCCATCGCCGGAGACTGAACCCAAACTATTCCCTTACTAAGCATCTCGCACGATCACCAGAGTTGTGGGTCAGCACTGTATTTTTGTCTCGACCATGCCACGTGTCCAAGCCATCTAGACATTTACCTCTTTGCTTTCCTCTTGTTCTTTTACCCTCATTCTTGCCATTTGTCACCGAGTTCTCCGGTTTATTTCTTCTCACAATGTGTCTAATAAATCTTGACTATCAACGTGTAATTTCTTTAATCGCTTTACGATTTTAATTTGCTTCTTGTAGCACTTGCTCATTAGTGTTTCTCTGTATCCATGGTATTATTTGAATTTCCTCACAAACCACATTTCTACTCCCACCAGATTATTATCAGCTTGACTGCTCATTGTCCACGTCTCAAATCCACACAAAAGTGCAGGCTTTATGTATCACCTCAACACTCTTCTTCTCGTTTCAGTTGACATCTTTTTATTGGTCAGTATGTTTTTTCATCTTGCAAATGGCTACTTTCGCCATGGCGATTCTTGTTCTAATCTCTTCAAGGCATCTCCCATCAGATGTTATACCTGTTCCAAGATAGTTGTACCGATTTACTTGTTTAGGAATATTCCCACTTGTGATTTTCTTTATTCTGTGATGTCCGTTCACATGCAACAAATGTTTACATGTCATTTTACCAACTCCACAGATGCATTCATTACAATCCGCCGTGTTGGGTTCATATAACTAGTGCTGTTTAGTTCATAGAGGGAGTGGTGTTTAGTTCATAGAAAGAGTGGTGTTTTCTTAATAGAAAGAGTGGTGTTTTCTTAATAGAACGAGTGGTGTTTAAGCAGTGGATGTCGTGTCCTGAGTGAGACGATTGATGTTTGCTCACTCCGGGCGACCTGGTAATATCCATGATATTTATGGTGTCCTGGTTTCTAGATGTCCCTTGTAGTTCTGTGAGCGCTTCTGGGCAGCTTAGTGTCCTCATAATAAAATAAGTGTCTAATTGTAAATAGATTCCATCCCAAAGTCCTGGGGAACTGGAAACTGATCCGTGACAAATATCAAATAATCATTTTAAACATGAGTAAAATACTTTCCACTTTAAACGACATTAACGTAGTGTTCACTTTAAGCAAGAACCCGCTCCGTGGCGATGGATTTTACGGACGCAGTTTATAATCCCGCATAACGCGTTCAAAACACAGCTGTGGGCGATTCGGCAGCAGATAGCCTCACGTTTGTATATTATAAAATGGTATAGGTGCCGGTCGTTCAGAAAGCAATGGCAAACTATTGAACGTAAACTTGCCCAGGAATCACGAACAGCCAAAATGCTGCGGTTGACCGTCACGTCCTGTAAATGATATGCATTTAACTTTCTAAAGCAAGACTAAGAGACGGTCAGTCTTAAATAGCACTAACATACTGTCCTTTCTGGACAAGTCTAAAATTCTGTCCACTTTATACAAGACTAAACTATTGTCCACTTTACGCAAAACTTTCAATAAAACGGAACATTGTGGCACTTTAAGCAAGACTAATCTATTGTCCACTTTAACTACCACAAGCTGGTGTCCACTTACCTGAGCCTTTGGGGACGTTATCGATAACTTTTCCTGCAAAGTACAACAATAACAGAACAATGAATACATGCACAGCTGGGAGTGTGTTATCTATCGTGGATTTATACACGCACAGTTATGAGTGTGCTGTATATCTGTATATTTATACACGCATGGTTGTGAGTGTGCTGTCTGGCATGGATTTACACACGCACAGCTGTTAGTGTGCTATTTGTCGTGGATTTATACACGCACAGTTGTTATTATGCTATCTGTCATGGATTTATACACGCACAGTTGCGAGTGTGCTGTCTATCTGTGCATTTATACACGCACAGTTGTGAGTGTGCTGTCTATATGTGCATTTATACACACAGAGTTGTGTGTGCTATCTGTACAATTACACACACACACTTGTGAGTGTGCTGTCTATCTGTACATTTAAACACCACACACACACACACACACACACACACACACACACAGTTGTGAGTTTTCTGTCTATCTGTACATTTATACACCGCACACACACTCACACACACAAACACACCCACACACACACAGTTGTGAGTTTGCTGTCTATGAGTACGCCACGTGGCGCGGTGAGTGTGTTGTCTATCTGTGCATTTAAACACCACACACACACAAACACACACACACACACACACACACACACACAGTTGTGAGTTTGCTGTCTATGAGTACGCCACGTGGCGAGGTGAGCCAGGTATTTATCTGATTATTTCTTTATCCCTTCCTCTTGTCACCTGTATTTGATTTTGCCAATTGTCACTAAGTGTGTGTGTGTGTCTGTGTGTGTGTGTGTGTGTGTGTGTTTTGTTGTTTATTTCTCTCCATAACATGCCCAAACTAGCTTGACAGGAAAGATGTATGCTCTGAAAACATTTGTGTTGTTTGCTGGTGTTATGCCAGTTTGGCAAAATCACAAGAACGCCAGGTAATGTCTGCCACAAAGAGCCACATTGGAGGAATATAATGGATACAGAGCAATAAGAAGGCCGAGTAAAAGATGGAGTGGTGGCATCCAGAGCATTCTTAGAGAAATGAACACCAACTTACAAAGAGCAATAGAAGAACCAAATATAATATCTTAACATCTCTCCCATAACTTCACTCAGGCAATGGAGGAAGAGTAGATGAGGAATAGGATGCCATAGACCCTAAACACTGTTCAACATCTGCAAGGCTGTGCCCAATCTGTGTCTGTCTGTTCAAGCAGTCCCTATTGTTGTTAGTCATAAAGGGGGGAGAGACCGGGTGCTAAAAGACTGGTATTTCCAAGATCTTCATTGTTGATTTTTCTATGCAGCACATTTTTATTAAAATGTTTACTCTACCACGCAAAAATATTAATAAGTTATACTACAGAGAAATCAGAGTGTAGATGACTTGTAGTTTACGATTGTTATAGCAGCTGATGTGAATGGTAAGTGTTTTGATCGTGGATGCTAGTGAGTGTCAAGTGTATAGTTAATGAGATGTGTCTAAATGACAAGTGTATAGTCAATGATGTGTGTAAATGACAGGTGTATAAGTTAATGAGATGTGTGAATGACAAGTGTATAGGTACTGATGTGTGTAAATAACAGGTGTATAGTTAATGAGATGTGTGAATGACAAGTGTGTTTTAGTGAGACATGTAAATGACAAGTGTAAAGTTAATTAGATGTATAAATGACAAATGTATAGTTAATGATATGTATAAATGACAAGTGTATATTTCGTGGTTGTTACTGAATGTCAAATGTATATTTAATGAGATGTGTAAATGAAATGTGTAAATGACAAATGTATAGTTAATTGTGTGTTTTAATGGCGAGTGTGTAAATCGTGGCTGATTGTGAATATTAAATGTAAAGTGAATGATATGTAAATTTCAAGTGTGTAAATCAGGAATGTCAAATGTATAGTTAATGATATGTCTAAATGGCTAGTGGCTAGCATGGCTTCCTGTGAATGTCGATTGTAAAGTGAATGATATGATCTTTGTACATGTCAAGTATGTAGATTTTGACTACTTGTGACTGTCAACTGTGTAGTTCATGATGTGTCTACATGACAAATATGTTTATCACAACTGGTAGTGAATGTCCAACTTTAAGTTAATGATATTTGTGAAGTCATGTGTGAAGACAGCGATTGATGTTGCTGTCTGTGACTGTCCGTTATTCAACCTAACCTGGGCAGGCCACTAAGGATGTCCAGTCGATGGCGGTTCTGTACTCCTGGACCACGTGCGAAATGTCCTTGAGCAAGGTCAGGTATGCGTCCTCTAGCGAAAGTGTGATCAGAAGGATGCCTCGGTCTTTGCCGATCTTTGCTTCCTGAAACACAGAAGGATTATTGTGGTAGTGGATACTATATATTTCTATGGGCGGTTGGTTAGTGGGGTTCAGGCTGGCTGTGCGTTCTATAGAAAGTAGTCTTGTATTTGAAGTTCGGTGGATTGACTTCGGGTCGCAGGAGTCCAGACAAGGGTAGGCATCTGTCGGTGAGAGGCTGCCGTAAAGATATCCAGCGTTTCCCTGGCTGGAGGAAATACAGCACAAGCATATCACAGAGCATGCTGAGCAGAATGAAGACAGACATGAATCGGGCAGAGTGGCATCCTTCAATTTAAAAAAAAAAAAAATTAAAGATAGGGAGCAACCGTTGTATCTGTTCCCCAGGACATGCTGGTGTGATGGGAGACGAGCAGGCTGACAGATTGGCTGGGTCTGTACCACTTGGTGGGGTATTGGTGCATGGTAAGGCAGATATGGTCGGAGCCATTTGGGATCGTTTGTCTAGTGTGAAAGAACAGATACACACACCATCACGGCCTGGAGAGAAAATGGAGCGGCAGTGATAAATCAGAGGATGTGGCCGACACTCAGTTTATCGAGGACAGGCCAAATGGACACATAATCAGACTGCAGCTGGTACAATTAGTTATGGGACTCTCTTTGGTTGTTGGAGATTAGAACGGAGCGCGTATGGGAATATCCCTTTATCCGTAACATCGGTTCTTGACTAAGCACAGGTCAACTAAACACAACTAACATGATTTTTTTTTAAAATTGGCATGTGTATATGCGTCCATTTAAAATAGACGTATGTAATTATCTGTAAACAAATGGGATGGACGATTTCTGTACCATTACTTTCAACATGCGATTCACTCGCTTCCTTCCTGCAGATATTCAATTTTTACACCTGTATGATTGAGCTTGCTATACATAAATCACACCAAGAAGCCTCTAAGTCTTCAGTCTCGCCCAGCGACAGCCCATGAGTGTGAATGTTAAATGGTGGTTAGCAACACTCCGGAAACATTCATCTTGGCGTTTCCCTACTCAAGTCCCATACTGTATTTCCCACTACACCAGCCTTGATAGAGAAGATTCCTGAAATGATATGTCTCTGTGCTTTAAGCAGTTACGTAATTCCCCCAGTATATCCCTTCTGTCTTTGTTCAATGTATCAATGATATGTGCTTTTGAAGCCAACATATCTTATCTCTCAATTCACCAACACCCGAAGAATCTGCGCAAGCTCTTGAAGATTTCAGTCCACCACTAATGGCAACCAGTGATGAGTCATCCATTGTCGACTTTCCAAAATGTTAACTGAGTGTTCGAGACAATAAATGCTTTTGTAAATGACGTATTAGAGAGTCAAGTAAGGGCCGCCGTGGCTGCCTCTATCCCCATTTTCATGCCGAAGCTTGTTATTGAATATTTTCGGTAAGTCAGTAATGAATCTTTTTCTCGTACCAGATCTGGAACCCCATCCTAATTTTTAGCCGTGCAGGACACATCCGTCAGTGTATACTCCCTAGTAAGTTATCAAACCAGCAGCTTGAGAATCTCTCAGGTATGTCAGGGATATTGCAGAGATCTTACCTGGATGGTTGCCCGCTCATTGTCCGGGTTGCCATCTGACAGCAACACGATGACCATCCCGCTTCGGTCGCCGTTATATGCACGAGCCTCGCTCACAGAATAGTCTAGAAGTGTTTGTCTGTGGAATAAACACGCAAATCTCACTCACAGAATAGTCTAGAAGTGTTTGTCTGTGGAATGAACACACAAATCTCAGTCACAGAATAGTCTAGAAGTGTTTGTCTGTGGAATAAACACACAAATCTCACTCACAGAATAGTCTAGAAGTGTTTGTCTGTGGAATAAACACACAAATCTCACTCACAGAATAGTCTAGAAGTGTTTGTCTGTGGAATAAACACACAAATCTCACTCACAGAATAGTCTAGGAGTATTTATTAAATAATTTAATGACAATTTCTGATGGATAGATTGATACTTTGCAGCCGGAATGGCATTCTTTCATTGACTTGAGCTGATATGCCGACTTAGTTTAGAATAGATACCAGGACATAATCTGCTGGAAAGTCAAATTGACCTTACTGACATAGGCCACATCAGCCACATGGTAACCATTGGTCCTAAAATATGGGAGAAGCAATATATTCCTCAAACACCCCATGGCGACATGGCGACAAAGGGGGTTCTTGACGTACGCAACTTACTTTGCATACGTGTATATAGCTGTGTCCACATAAAGAGAATTAAAACAACATAACACATAAGCACAGTGTATATTCAATAACAGACAGTGAGGAGCATTGTGTGTGATATTAGCTGGCACAGGAACAGAGCATTATGATGTGACTTGTTGTCGTGATACTGGAACTGCCACTAATGTGTAATATGCATAAAGTGTGTAAATCTGATATGCATCTTTCAAACTTCCGGCTTGTGGTGCGAAGATCGTGAACTGTTGTGACATTCTCCTATCAGAGGAGAATGAGGCGCTTAATGCGGTGTCTTTCTGCAATGGATGTCGGACAAGTAAACTGACCTGGCTCTCCGCAGCGCTGTGGGGATGGCGGTCTTCCTTCGAGGCTGTGAGAAACTGTTGACCCGCTGGATGAGCTCCTCTAACTGCTGGGGCGTCCGATGTTGTAGGGGCGTCTCAACTGTCACATCACTAGGGAGGCCGAAAGATACATTATGAATACAGTTTGTCAGTGTCTGTCTGTCTGTCTGTCTGTCTGTCTGTCTGTCTGTCTGTCTGTCTGTCTGTCTGTCTGTCTGTCTGTCTGTCTGTCTGTCTGTCTGTCTGTCTGGCTGGCTGGCTGGCTGGCTGGCTGGCTGGCTGGCTGGCTGGCTGGCTGGCTGGCTGGCTGCTGTCTGTCTGTCTGTCTGTCTGTCTGTCTGTCTGTCTGTCTGTCTGTCTGTCTGTCTGTCTGTCTGTCTGTCTGTCTGTCTTTCTGTCTGTCTTTGCATGCATCTATCCATCTATCCATTCATGCATCCATCCATTCGTCTGTCTGTCTCTATGCCTGTCTGTCGTTAAGTCTGTCCTTCTGTCTGTCTGTCTATATGTATGTCTGCCTGTCTATCTATCCATTCATTCATCCATCCATCCATATATCCATTCGTGAATCCATTATTGTGTCCGTCATCGGCACATCTATTTGTCTGTCGACCTGTCTGTCTGTTTATCTGTCTAATCACATATCTGCCAACCTGGTTAGTAATGTATGTGGTTCGTGTAACTGTGATGGCTGTACTGGGCCTTGGTTATACATTCTACAAGGCTGTACCGCAACCATATCTCATTGTCTGTCTATTTACGTTTTCAACATCCATGAAATGTTTGCCCTCTGCCTTACCCTCCATCACAGTTACCGTAAAATTTCATTAGACCACAAATTACCTGACGACGTCACAGAGACCGACGATGGTTTACCTGAAGAGGATCACACTGACGTCAGTCTGGGCGAATGTCTGGGTCACAGCCCGGATCTCCCTGACCAGCGCCGTCTTGGCCAGCTGGAAGCCATTGGGAGAGACACTGTCTGACCCGTCTAGGACAAAGACAACGTTCGGCGGGCATAGCGTCACTGCACAAGAAAGTCCAGGTGTAAATAACTGATTACACAAGGTGAGAATGAAACCTATATAATTGTTCTTTTACATTTGTATAAAATAGAGATTTAAGCCACTGCCTTCTGACCCAGCCATCTCGATCTTTCTTAACATACCCATGGAGTCGGTGAGAAAACATGCCTCTGTCACTGCCATGACCTCCATGGTTACACTGCTGGTGTCCCGACATTAGCTCCGCTATCTACCTCAAGAGTTCTCCCTCCAGCCTGGGACGTGACAGCACATGAGCTTGAACTTGTCCACAAAACGACCCCGTCTGTATAGATGATCATATCACCCCGCGAAGAACTTTCAACAATCAGCTCATGTACTTCTGTCTCAACGACCATTCGGGTTTGTTGTTATAACTTTAATACTCACGCAATTGCACCTGGCCCGTCTTGACAGACGATAGTTTGTTATATTGTGCTTCAAACAAGGCATAATATAAGAACAATCCACGGCGGTAGCCAATGTGACTGATCAGACCAATTCGCGTGGTAAATGTGTGTCCACTATTGATGCATGTCAATACATGTGTAACAAAGTGCAGGCAAACCACGAGGTATTTAACCCATTATAATTCACCAAACAAGACGCCCTTGTGTACTCTACCATCGACCACCCGCCTAATGTGCTATATGCATCTGCGTCTATTTTCATTCACCATCATAAAGTCGATCCCTCGTAGAACATTGATCCCATCCCTGCCATCCATCAAGTCTCCCAATCGCTTCCCATTGTTCGTGCCTCGTTTGGCTTCAAGTCCAAGATGTCGCCATTGTTCGTGCCTCGTTTGGCTTCAAGTCCACGATGTTGACAATGTCCCGTGCCAACACTCTTTAATATTGTGTCATGAATACAACATTCACTGGCCCGGGTATTTTCTGTCACAATTCCCATAGGCACATATATACAACAATTGTTGCATGAACTTAGCAAAGACTTTGCCGTTAACCCTGGCCTAATTTTCTAGGCAATGTTACGTGTAGCAGTTTGCCACTAATTTATGAATTAAGTCCAACTGGCCTGACACATGTGTGGAATTAACCCACGACCCCGTTATCACAGCACATGAAGTGTCAGCGCGAGAGCGATACACCTCTCGGCCAACCCATACCTCCACCGACCCACACATACACCCATCCACATATTACCTACACACCCCTCACCCACCAATTCACCTATCACCCAAACATTAAAATGCCTTCACTTCCACAACCGTCTACGAGTTCTCCCCTGTACTACTTTATAACAGCATCACCTCATTGACTGATGGCCTCACGGTTTCCCCATTCGCAACTGCTCCATGCAATACTGCTTATTTGTTTAAAAATCTATTATAGCATCATTACTGCAATTTATCTTTCTCAGTCTACGTGAGGAAAATAGTTCTTAAGAGGTATAATGAGCCAATCCTGATGTATGGAGGAGAATCATAGACAATTAGCTGACAAGTGAGGAATTATTTGGAAGCTGCGTGGATATTGTTTTATAAGAGGATGATTAGAACACCGTGGATGGACAGAAAGAGAAATGTAGGTATCTTGAAAGAAGTCAACGCACAAAGAGAACTGGCTTCTCACATCAGAAGAAGGCAGTCCACATTCTGTGCGCATGTCAGGAAACGGGAAAGTTGGGATATGTCGTCACAACTGGAGGTTGCAGAAAAGTGGAGGTGGGGGGGGGGGGGGGGGGTAGATCAAGAAAGAAGATGCTGAGCAGTTTGACATCACTGCAAGCAGGAAAGTCTGTATCATAAATGATTGGCAGTACACGAGACAGAAGACTGGACAGACATGATCACCAACGCCACACGGCATGGACTATAAGAAGATTGGCAGTACACGAGACAGAAGGTTGCGGACAGACATGATCACCAAAGCCACACGGCATGGACTATAAGAAGATTGGCAGTACATGAGACAGAAGGCTTGATGACAGACATGATCACCAAAGCCACACGGCATGGACTATAAGAAGACTGGCAGTACACGAGACAGAAGGTTGCGGACAGACATGATCACCAAAGCCACACGGCATGGACTATAAGAAGACTGGCAGTACACGAGACAGAAGGTTGCGGACAGACATGATCACCAACACCACACGGCATGGACTATAAGAAGACTGGCAGTACACGAGACAGAAGGTTGCATACAGACATGATCACCAAAGCCACACGGCATGGACTATAAGAAGACTGGCAGTACACGAGACAGAAGGTTGCATACAGACATGATCACCAAAGCCACACGGCATGGACTATAAGAAGACTGGCAGTACACGAGACAGAAGGTTGCGGACAGACATGATCACCAAAGCCACACGGCATGGACTATAAGAAGACTGGCAGTACACGAGACAGAAGGTTGCATACAGACATGATCACCAAAGCCACACGGCATGGACTATAAGAAGACTGGCAGTACACGAGACAGAAGGTTGCATACAGACATGATCACCAAAGCCACACGGCATGGACTATAAGAAGAAGCATCAACAGCTAGTTGGAGGCCCCTGGGGTATCGATGCATGGAATACGCTATCAATGCTTTTCTATTCACTAAACTGTGACTGTAATACTTAATCTGTGATTGAATCAGCCGACAGTTTGATGACCTTAGAGATCTTGTTATGATAATGATTAATCTTACTGCTACCAAATTGTATCTATTACACATTGTAATTAACCGACTTGTGCCCCAGGGACTTCACATTCACAATTGATACTACATGAATACAGGCAACTCTACTTACTGATTGCCCGAGATTTAAATTCACCATTTCTACACAAGCAAATGTACACCCGCAACCTGATCCACCCCAAAACCCACCCACACACATATCTGGGTGTAATATTACATATCAGCATGAATTCGGTGAATAGTTGTCACAAGTCAACAGACAAATGTAATTCTCCTATACAACGATCTGGGGAGTAATAAAACAAGTCAATTGATTGTGTCATACGTGTCATCGGTAATAACCTCCTGAATAATGTGACCCCAAACAGGAACAGGATATTAGTCTGTCAAGTGATATTGCCATCACATTGTGTTGGCCTGAATGCATGAAGGATTAGGTGGCCAGTCTCGTCCTCTGTTGGCGGACGACGGGTCTAACGTGATCAGCCTAGCTCCTTATCAACTACACCAACGCTGCAGTCTAATATTCACTGGTGATAATTAATCAAACAAATGAATATTTCCGCTTTAAATTACCACAGAAACTGGAAGGTGCTGTCGCTGTGTTGTTTCTCTATGCTGTGTCCCATGGTGCACTTCCCCAGTTTGTTATCTAATATTCTTGTTGTTTTTACAGAGATTGTTTGTTGGTAACACTGACATAAAACACGTGCACAAAGAAGTTGAGGAGAGGTGAGACCACGGCGTTAACCCCACAGTTTGCAGTTTATGCGCCAGTGATATGCTATCCTTGAATCTGATGGGATGTCTGTGTTTTACATTCTTGATCCATGGCACCCTATGAATCTGCAATAACATTTCTGTTCTAGAGATCCGATTCCTCTTCTGTTGTGGTTGTGGGAAGGCCCAGGACTCAACCCGGATGTCGCCTCAGGAGAGATGCATGTGCTTAAAATGTTGAACTTAACTTGTTCGCTGTTGTTGTGCCATATGCTCTTATTACTGTGTGTTCTTGCATTACCATGATCAGTCTACCTCTGACTTCTCTAGAATCTCTCCACTGTGGTTGATTATTAAGCAAACATATTCAACGACATTGTCAGTTTCTTCATCGCTAATTGTGGTTTATAATCCACACGCTATATAATTTAGCTCAAGATGAGGTGAGCCGACCAGCTCACACTTAATCATAAAGTCTACAGGGCCGTCTTTATTTTTTCTGCCTCTGAGCGCATGGCAAGTCTCATATCTTTGACATGGTAAACAAACGGAAACGAACGAGCGAGCGAACTTTATTTTCAAAGGGTTAAGAATTGGGCACGCAAGCCCGTCGGACTTTCTGCTCTGCTTGTTTCTCTACTCTCATACATTATTTAATTAATACATCACAAATGCTGCTAATCTTAGACAACAATGACCACAGCAACAACACAGACAATATATGCATTATAAACGCATGGAGAATGTGTAATAATCAATTATATATGACTCACTACATCTAATTTTGGACATGGTAATTATAATTAGATAAGGTAGATGTAACGTAGAACAGTTAGGAGACTGTTTATTATACTAGCTGTCCTTTGAAATTACTGGTTTCTTTTTTAAAGGGAAATATAGTCTGTACTGAGATAGTTTAGTTTAGTTTAGTAGTTGGATCAACATCGCGGTACACGGTTTAACCCATAAGTGCTCCGTTTTCCTCCTAACTCAAACCTGAGTCTGGAGAAACTCAGCTAAATAACGAACTCCGTTGCATCAGCGAGGATCCTGAAATACTTTGGGTAGATTTGAATCGAAAAAGAGTAGCCTAACGGCGCTGCCCAGGCAAAATTTCGAGTTAAAAAGCTTTACTGAGATAGTGTTCAAATAGTTTGGGATTGTATAATACGGATTATATGCATAGGGAATGTATGTATAGGGATTGTATGTATAGGGAGTGAATGTATAGGGATTGCAACCAAGCACATATGAACATTTCCCAAGAGCTATAATGACAGCGTGAACTCAGTTGAACGAGAGGTTTGCTGTCCTCCAAGAGAAGCAGGTTCAAGTCCGCACTTACCTATTCCGTTTTCAAAGTTCTGGTTCTGGTTGTACCCTGTGCCGTCTCCGCCCAGGTTGAGAAGATTTCTAATCCAACTGAAGACACTGAAGGCTGACTGTAAATCTTGAGGCTCATGGTGCTGCACTCCGGCTCCGGCCGCACAGATCAGTGAGCTGATGACTAATATTCGAACGGAGACTTGCATGTCTGCAGACTTCTGCAAATATACAGACATGTCTATGGTTAGAAGCGCTGATCCTGTCTATGCAGATACAGTGTCAGAATGTTTGTGGGAACCTAAGCAACAAAAATATGTGCAGACAAAACCACATTCCAGTCACAGATCACAATTAACTATGAAGACATTGAAAATGTCACAAACTGTTGCCTTCATAATTAACAGCATTGGGGACTGTCCTAAAGAAATTAGATGTAGACTGGACATAGGACATCAAGGAGTAAACAGCATCAAGATCTTATGACGTCACACCAGCAAACACGTTAAAGTATTAATGTTGAGGACATGCATCTGTCCGGTGGCAACATGAGGATGCACGTCATGGAACAGTCTGACAATCCCTACAGGAGACAATTCCGCCTTTTCAGCTCAAATACTATAGAATAGTTCTTAGAATATGGTGGACCCAGCTAGAGAAAAATACTGAACCTCTACCAGGTCTGAATATGGAAGAACACTGACCCATCAACAGTATTATGTCTGGGAAACTTAAATACTTCTGTCATTTTAGACGTTGCAGTTGCTGGGAGAGGGCTGTGCTGAAAGGTAGGGTTATTGGTAGGAGAGGCTGAGGTCGACCAACAACACAATGGACACAGAACACGGCAGAAACCCTGGGCATGAGGGTGTACGAGGAAGGATACATGGCCAGAGATCGAGAGGCTGGTCCACGCGACATCAGGCGAGCGGCATTCTGTAAAGTATGTTTTACTTGATGAAGATGATGTTAAATAGAACTTTTGATATAAGCTTATTCGAATGGAGACTGTCATGTCTGGAGACTCCTGCAACTACGGCAGACGAGGTGGCGTTGTGCCTCGACTCTTGCCTGTCTTACCCGTGGTCTAGGGTTCCATCCACATCCCGGCGGGTTCCATTGTAAAGACAAGACCTGAGCTCCCAGGTTCACCAAACCTACCATAGTACCAGGAAATGTCTTGGGGAGTTAAGGCGACCGGCGTGGTGTCGACCACACACCCACCGCGAGCCGTTTTCTTTATACACGTGTGGGTCCTGTCCATATTGCCAGTGAGACTAAGGCTTGCAAAATAGACCTTGACTGCTTCACTTGAACTGATAAAACGGTTCCATACTGCTGTTACAGCCGGGGCTGCAGATCTGTGGGTGAGCGCCCAGCCTGGCAAAATACTCCCATGGCTTGTAATTTCATCAACTCCTGGCCTTTGAGTGGCGGAACTTGTTTTTAACAAGAGAAGGGCGACAGCGAGTGTCTGGCGCAGTATAACCAGTTCTATAGATATGTATATGTGTACATACATGCGCAGACGCGTGTGCACATACATACATATCTACACACGAGTAAGACCACAGTCTACCCTAGCAAAAGAAAGGCGCTGAAGACGGAGGCAACTAGCCAGGCGGTGCACCATAGCAATCAGGATGTCACTCACACATGGTATACACCAACGAAAGAAGAACTCATAAAATCGTATCCTCGTGGAGACTTGAATATCTACATACACATTTCTGCAAAATTCTAGAAAATGGTCGTTGAACGATTAATAAATTTCTTTATTGTAATGATATTTTCTAGAACGTCGTTGTACGGGAGATACAACTCACTCGCGCATCTGTAGAAGATCAGGGTTCGAGACGTCTGCTTGGGTTGTGTTCAGTAAATAAAGTCTGTGTGTGTTTGTGTGTTGAATGGGAGAGTGCGTTTGATTATGGTGTTTGTGTATTTGGTGTAAATATGTGGAGGGAGGCATCGTGTGCATGTGTGTGTGTGTGTGTGTTTGTGTGTGCGAAATAGGATACTTAAGTGTGTGCTTATATGTATATAGGATAAAAGTATATATGTGTTTGTAGTTTTGGGGAAAAGTGTGTCCATGAAGAATGAAAGTTTATGTCGATTAGGTAAGTTTGTGGAGACTGGAAGTGTGTGAGTCTGTGTGTATGTGAGGAATTGGTTAAGTATTTGTGTTTTGAGGTAACTTTAGATGGCGCGGGAAAGTGTGTGTGGTCGCGATACGGGTGTGTGGAAGAGGCAGCTGTAAATGCTGTGGGTAAATGAGTGTGAAGGAAGTGAGTCGGCGTGAAAGAGAAAGAGATGGGAGGAGGGCAGAGTGAAAAAAAAAAAAAAAAAAGAGAGAGAGAGAGAGAGAGAGAGAGAGAGAGAGAGAGAGAGAGAGAGAGAGAGAGAGAGAGAGAGAGAGAGAGAGAGGGATGGAGGGCAGAGTGAAAGAGAGAAAAACAGTATCAAAATAAAACAACGGATTTTGTCACGATTTCTGTTGTTGTTCTTGTTTTAATCAAATCAGTAATTACTTGCTCCATGGATAGAAACAATAATAAATGTGCCTAAATAAGGAAGTCTAATGAAGAAAACTGGTTATTAATATCAAGTCAGGTAATGTAATGTGTGAATGGTAATAAAACGTAGAGTGATTTATCACTGTAATATATGAATGGCAGTAAAACGTAGAGTGATTTATCAATGTAATATGTGAATGGCAGTCAAACAAAGAGTGATTTATCTATGTAATGTGTGAATGGCGGTCAAACAAAGAGTGATTTATCAATGTAATATGTGAATGGCAGTCAAACAAAGAGTGATTTATCAATGTAATGTGTGAATGGCAGTAAAACTTACAGTGATTTATCAATGTAATATGTGAATGGCAGTCAAACAAAGAGTGATTTATCAATGTAATATGTGAATGGCAGTCAAACAAAGAGTGATTTATCAATGTAATGTGTGAATGGCAGTAAAACTTACAGTGATTTATCAATGTAATATGTGAATGGCATTCATACATAGAGTGATTTATCAATGTAATGTTTGATTGGTAGTAAAATGTAGAGTGATTTATCAATGTAATGTTTGATTGGTTGTAAAATGTAGAGTGATTTATTAATGTAATGTTTGATTGGTAGTAAAATGTAGAGTGATTTATTAATGTAATGTTTGATTGGTAGTAAAATGTAGAGTGATTTATCAATGTAATGAGTGAATGGCAGTACAACTTAGAGTGATTTATCAATGTAATATGTGAATGGCATTCATACATAGAGTGATTTATCAATGTAATGTTTGATTGGTAGTAAAATGTAGAGTGATTTATCAATGTAATGTTTGATTGCTAGTAAAATGTAGAGTGATTTATCAATGTAATGTTTGATTGGTAGTAAAATGTAGAGTGATTTATTAATGTTATGTTTAATTGGTAGTAAAATGTAGTGTGATTTATCAATGTAATGTTTGATTGCTAGTAAAATGTAGAGTGATTTATCAATGTAATGTTTGATTGCTAGTAAAATGTAGAGTGATTTATCAATGTAATTTTTGATTGGTAGTAAAATGTAGAGTGATTTATCAATGTAATGTTTGATTGCTAGTAAAATGTAGAGTGATTTATCAATGTAATGTTTGATTGGTAGTAAAATGTAGAGTGATTTATCAATGTAATGTTTGATTGCTAGTAAAATGTAGAGTGATTTATCAATGTAATGTTTGATTGGTAGTAAAATGTAGAGTGATTTATCAATGTAATGTTTGATTGGTAGTAAAATGTTGAGTGATTTATCAATGTAATGTTTGATTGCTAGTAAAATGTAGAGTGATTTATCAATGTAATGTTTGATTGGTAGTAAAATGTTGAGTGATTTATCAATGTAATGTTTGATTGCTAGTAAAATGTAGAGTGATTTATCAATGTAATGTTTGATTGCTAGTAAAATGTAGAGTGATTTATCAATGTAATGTTTGATTGGTAGTAAAATGTTGAGTGATTTATCAATGTAATGTTTGATTGGTAGTAAAATGTAGAGTGATTTATCAATGTAATGTTTGATTGGTAGTAAAATGTTGAGTGATTTATCAATGTAATGTTTGATTGCTAGTAAAATGTAGAGTGATTTATCAATGTAATGTTTGATTGCTAGTAAAATGTAGAGTGATTTATCAATGTAATGTTTGATTGGTAGTAAAATGTAGAGTGATTTATCAATGTAATGTTTGATTGCTAGTTGCTTGCTTGCTTGTGTTCGTTGGCTTGAGCTCCAACGCGAGGTCCTGTATGTCGTATGAATACATCCTGTTGTCCAACATCAGTGTGATGTCATACCGGACCTGAGGTTTGCGTGAGTATCCGTTGTCCCATGTCTGGCTTATTGGTGTGCAGACTGGTGGTTCCTCGCCGTACAGGCAGACACTCTCCGACTTCGGAGGAATCGGCGATCCTATCTGATTGTTAGTAAAATGTAGAGTGATTTATCAATGTAATGTTTGATTGGTAGTAAAATGTAGAGTGATTTATCAATGTAATGTTTGATTGGTAGTAAAATGTAGAGTGATTTATCAATGTAATGTTTGATTGCTAGTAAAATGTAGAGTGATTTATCAATGTAATGTTTGATTGGTAGTAAAATGTAGAGTGATTTATCAATGTAATGTTTGATTTGTAGTAAAATGTAGAGTGATTTATGGATGTAATGTTTGATTGGTAGTAAAATGTAAAGTGATTTATGGATGTAATATGTGAATGGTAGTAAAATAAAGAGTCATTTATCTATGTAATGTGTGAATGGCAGTAACATATAGGGTGATTTATCATTGTAATATGTGAAAGACAATACAATGTAGAGTGACTTATCAATGTAATGTATGAATGAATGTAAAATGAAGTGTGATTTATCAATGTCATGTGTGAAAGGCAATAAAACAAAGAGCCATTTATCAATGTAATGTGTGACTAGCAGTAAATCATAATGCGATAGACAAATGTGATGTGTTAGTTCTGGTAAAAGAGCGATTGTTAAGCCTAGCTTGTGGGTTTTATTAAAACATAGACCAATAGATAATGCAACTTCGTTTATTTGTTTGTTTGTTTGTTTGTTTGTTTGTTGTTGTTGTTGTTGTTTTTTTTTTTTTTTTTTTTTTTTTTTTTTTTTTAAATATAAAGCAATACATCAATGTAACTTATGAGATTTAGTAAAAATCAAACGATAAATCAATGTAACATGAGTTTTAGTCAAAAGAATGAAGCCATAAATCAATGTAACTTACGAGGTTTAGTAGAAAACATTAAGCGATAAACCAATTTAATGTGTGAGTAAAATTAAAACTCAATATGAAAAGCACTCGGATGTTTCATGGCACTAGGAAATGTGTGTTAGTCGAAGGAAGTTAACTTAGCAAAGGTTGTTTTTTTTTTTTTTTCACTGCAATATCAGCTTTGTACTACTGTACGGGTCAGAAATAAGGGGGAAAACTACAAGAATTACAAATAAACTTCAAAAATGTACTAATTGGTGTATGCACAAAAATAATGGGAATAAACCACCATGCGAGAATCAATCATGTAGAGCTCATGAAGAGAACTAAACACATTTCAGTGAAGAAAATACGTTGGCGCTAGATAAGTCACACAGTGAGAAAACCTGAGGACAATATAACTAGACACTCTCTGTTCTGGGACCTACAAGGTGAAGGAAATAGCCGAAGACATAAGAACACACGGAGAGGAGGATTACAGAGATGAATAATATTGGGGGTACATGGAGAGATCTCCAGGAGATAGAATGGCTGGACGTGGACTGGCTGAGGGCGTGTGCCTTCATGGGAGATATGGGTAGAAGGAGGAAGAAACGTAATCCATCCACCCATCACGTGCCATGCCGATAAGCGTGGGCGATCATGTTTTACCATCTCACTCGATCACCAGAGTCGTGGATCAGCTCCGTGTTTCTGTCTCGACCATGCCACGTAGCCAAGCCATCCGGGTATTTAATTCTCGGTCTTCCCTTTGGTCTCCTCCCTTCGATCTTGCCAGTTGTCACCAAGTTCTTCAAGCCATTTCTTCTCATAACATGCCGAAAACATTTTGACTGTCTACGTCTAATGACTCTAATTAGTTTATGATCTTCATTCGTTTCTTGAAGGACTTCTTCGTTGGGCTTTCTGTCTGTCCATGGTATTCTTTGCATTTTCCTCAGAAACCACATTTCCACAGCCATCAACTGTTTTTCAGCTTGAATGCTCATTATCCACTCTTCATGTCCATACACAAGTACAGGTTCTGTGTAGCACCTCAACACTCTTTTTCTCGTTTCAATTGACATCGTTTTATTGGTCAGTATGTTTTTTCATCTTGCAAGAGGCTACATTCGCAATGAACATTCTTGTTCTAATCTCTTCAAGGCATCTCCCATCAGATGTTATGACTGTTCAGAGATAACTGTACCGATTAACTTGCTTAATAATATTCCCATTTACTCGTATATCACATTGGGGTATTTCCTTCTTCCTAGTGACGACCATAATCTGTGTCTTCTTACTATTCAATTCTAACCCTAGTTGCTCACTGTGTGCAATAACCGCATCTAATAAATGTCACAGGTACTGTTCATTGTCTGCAATCAAGACTGTATCATCTGCATATCTAATGCTATTGATGTATCTTCCTCCAATGTTGAGTCTTTTCATATCTTCTATATTTCTGAAAATATTTTCACTGTACAGGGCAGAACATATCTGGAGACATTACACATCCCTGTCTCACACCTCTTTTAATAGTCTGATATTGACCTACATTGTTATCAATTCTGATGGCAGCTTGTTGTTTCCAATTTATGTTTTTATTTTACAAGTCTAAGTTCTTTTCCATCAATTTGTAGATCTTCAAGCATCCTTATCGTGTCGACTTGTCTCACTTTATCGACTTTATGGAAAAAAAACAGTGAGCGATAGACCCGTCTAACATATGAGTGATAGTTGAAACTGGAGCTTTAGAAAAATGTAGCGTTTAATTGTTTGTGTTGATTAAGCACAGATTCAATGTATCGAGTTATATTTATCTGTCCTCGAAACATCTAACAACTCTCAAGGAAGACAAAATGTTTGTGCTATTTCTTTACCTTAGATAATAATTCACACGCAAAATGCAAAATACAACTAAGTGATGCTTCTTGTAGTCTCTGATGACTAGCAACTGTCGTCGTGTAAGTAAACAGCCTCCTGTCTCTCATATTGAAATCCATGTCTTATTTCGTCTACCGCAATATGCATCCACACCTGTTGTCTCACTTCTCATATCTCATGCGGTATGATGTTGGTCGCTATGTTTATCCACAGCCTTCTGTCTCTCTTCTAATAGATTGGTCGTCGTGCGATTCCAAAGAACGCTGTCTCTGTTAGTTTAGGTTAGTTTAGTGTTATAATGTTTGTCACCTTCTTTCCCTCTTCATACAATCCATGTCCTGTTTCGTTGGCTGTCTTATCTATCCACAGCCTCCCGTCCCTCTGATGATAGACCATGTTAAGAGGCGTTGATCATCATATGATCCCATAGCCTCTCTCTCTCTCTCTCTTTCTCTCTTTCTCTCTCTCTCTCTCTCTCTCTCTCTCTCTCTCTCTCTCTCTCTCTCTCTCTGATTATAGAGCATGCTATGTGGCGTTGGTCATCAAGTTGCTTGCTTGCTTGTGTTCGTTGGTTTTGAGCTCCAACACGAAGTTCTGTATGTCGGATGAAGACATCCTGTTGTCCAACATCAGTGTGATGTCATACAGGACCTGAGGTTTGCGTGAGTATCCGTTGTCCCATGTTTGTCTTATTGGTGTGCAGACTGGTGGTTCCTCGCCGTACAGGCATACACTCTCCGACTTCGGAGGAATCGGCGATCCTACTGACTTTAGCCAGAACCCCGAAGGGACCTGTTGCCCAGGACGCTCGACGAGGACGCGTCAATAAGTCTTGGCCAGTATATAACCCCGCCCTGGTGCCTTGGAAACACCTCTGCGTCCCGGTCATCAAGTGATTTCACAATCTCTTATATCTGTGATTTAAGGTCATGCCATGTGGCGTTGGTCGTCATGTGATTCCACAATCCACTGTCTCCGATGTTATAATCCATGCCGTGTGGTCGTGTTTGTCTACAGCCTCCTACCTCGTGTATAGCAATCATATCCTCACAAATGTTCTTACACGCAATGACGTATTGCTCACAGCAATCGTTTCTTTAAGTCTCCCAATCTCTCTTCCTCTCTCACTGTTTTGTTATACATGTTCTTGTTCATCTCTTCTCAGAACATGAACAGATAATTGGAACTTCTATTTTTTTAAATTTAAATAATATGAGTATCTAGTTCTCTTCGCTAGTTCTGTTTCTTTAGATGACTTCATTACTATGTCTATGTGTCCAGGTAACTGTCAAAAAGTCTTTAATAATCTGTCTATGTTTCCAGATAACTGCCTGCCAAAATGTCTTCATCAGTCTGTCTATGTCTTCATGGTGCCTTTTAAGACATCTTCATTAGTCTGTCTCTGTGCTCATGTTGTCTTAGAAGACATCTTTATCAGTATGTCTAATCGTCCATGCTGTTGTTCAAGAAATATTTATAAGTCTGTCAGTGTTCATGGTGGTGCTATTCCAGACATATCAATTACCTGTCAGTGTGTTCATAGTGCTGTTCAAGACATATCAGTTAGTCTGTCAGTGTGTTCATGGTATTCTACACCGTAACATTAAAACGACACAAGTAACCGACACGAATTCGTTCACTAAATCCATTCCTTGCCAGAAAACAATCAATTCGCAGGTATTGACCTGCACTTATAGAAGAAGAGGTTGTAGAGATCCGAGAGCACACTACACAATGCTGGCTCTAATCCTACAGACGTTTTATCCTACAGTGCTTCTGCGGACATGATTTTTACAATCATAAAATTACACTTCATCCAATCTCTGGCAGAAATATACACTCGGCTTCATCTATGTGCGACTCAACCCGTGTGTATTGTCCCCATAATAAACAAACAATTACAGAGAAATACACAGGCAAATATCAATTAAATGTAAATAAAATACCCAAATCGAACAAATCAAAACAGCTTTTCACGAAACACCGTCCGCTAACGAGAGCGCTCCTGGTAAGTGACAGCTCCACGAGCTTTTATACTCTGTGGTGACAATGATGGGTGCTTCCTCTCTCTCCCCCATTACATCTCTATTATCATTTATATTCTTCATTGGTAATGTCTACAAAATGTAGGCGGGAATTTATTATCATTGATAAAAACAGTAACACCCGTTTGTAATTTTCTTTTGTCGTTTACAAAAATGTCACTGCCTAATTTTAGCGATGTTACCTACCAACATTAGTGTGGTGTCTGTATGTGTGTGTGTGTGTGTGTGTGTGTGTGTGTGTGTGTGCGCGCGCGCGCGCGCGATATGCACAGGTAAAGGAACACATTGAAACACCCTTATATCGGTACATTGTGACACTTGGCAAGTAAAAAGCTCCCAATTACAAAGATGACAAAGGAAGACAATGGACACCAGTACATGATTGTTGCCGCCAAGGTGGCCATGACTTTAGTACGCGGAATTGCCAGCAAGAAGACGACAATATTTGCTCCCCGTTTGGTAGACACTTACAGCAAGTAGTAAGTCGGGATTCTTTCGTACATTGGAAGTTCATAACTAGTGGATCGAGTGTTTTTTCAAGGGTATCAAGGGTATCAATCAAGGGTATTTTCATGAACAATAACATGATTCCTCTTTTGTTGAAATCAGTCATTGCCTTAAACAGACAGTTAGGTCAAAGCAAGCACGTTTCTTTGCATAACATTATAACAAAATTGTCACCCTGTTGGGTTGTAACGAAAATGCACTATATACAGCAAACCGGCTTCGTGGCGAAGGTGTTACAGACGCAGTTCGTAATCTCGCATAATGCGTCAGGAACACAGTTGCGGACGATGTGGCAGCAGATCGCCTTGCGTTGGGCATTTTTATGAAATGGTATGGGTGCCGGTCGTTGAGAAAGCAGTGGCAAACTACTTAACGTAAACTTGCCAAGAGATTACGAACACCAAAAAAAAAAAAAAAAAAAAATGCCTTGGTTGACTGCGACGTCCTATACAGGATATACAACCAACTTTAGCATAAAATAGTTCATAAACTTGCTTGACATATGCATCATGTACATAAAACAGTAGACACATTTGGTTGAAATTTACAACATTTACAGTAAAAAGAAAACAAACTTGATTGAAACATTCAACATGTACAGCCAACAGTATAAATACTTGATTGAAACATCAACATGTACAGCCAACAGTATAAATACTTGATTGAAACATGGCAACATGCACAGTAAATAGTACAAATACTTGATTGAAATATGCAACATGTACAGTCACCAGTACACAGACTTGATTGAAACATGCAACATGTACTGCCAATAATATAAATACTTGACTGAAACATGCAACATGTACAGCAAACAGTATAAATACTTGATTGAAACATGCAACATGTACAGCCAACAGTACAGAGACTTGACTGAAACATGCAACATGCACAGTAAACAGTATAAATGTTTAAATGTTTGCATATCCTTTTACAGGACATCGCTGTCAACATCAGCATCTTTCAGCTGATTGTTGATTTCTTTGGCAAGATTACGCTCAGTAGTTTGCCATTGCTTTCTGAGCGGCCGGCTCACATACCCCATAAGTTACCGACGCGATTCGAACCACTGCTGATACTCACCGTCGTCACTACTTACGAGAGTATACGAGATTACGGAGAAAAGTTGCTAACCTCTAGGCCAGGAAGCCGGCTAAACAGTATAAATACCTGATTGAAATATTCAGCATGTACGGCAAACTACCTGTATGTTATATGGAGTCTACATTGGTGTCAAATGTTACTAAATTACCTGTTTGTTATATGGAGACTACATTGGTGTCAAATGTTACTAAACTACCTGTTTGTTATATGGAGTCTACATTGGTGTCAAATGTTACTAAACTACCTGCTTGTTTTATGGAGATTACATTGGTGTCAAATATTACTAAACTACATGCTTGTTATATGGAGACTACATTGGTGTCAAATATTACTAAACTACCTGCTTGTTTTATGGAGACCACATTGGTGTCAAATATTACTAAACTACCTGCTTGTTTTATGGAGACTACATTGGTGTCAAATGTTACTAAACTACCTGCTTGTTTTATGGAGACTACATTGGTGTCACATGTTACTAAACTACCTGCTTGTTTTATGGAGACTACATTGGTGTCAACTGTTACTAAATTACCTGCTTGTTTTATGTTATGAAGACTACATTGGTGTCAAATGTTACTAAACTACGCGCTTGTTTTATGGAGACTACATTGGTGTCAAATGTTACTAAACTACCTGCTTGTTTTATGGAGACTACATTGGTGTCAAATGTTACTAAACTACCTGCTTGTTTTATGGAGACTACATTGGTGTCAAATAATACTAAACTACCTGCTTGTTTTATGGAGACTACATTGGTGTCAAATGTTACTAAACTACCTGCTTGTTTTATAGAGACTACATTGGTGTCAAATGTTACTAAACTACCTGCTTGTTATATGGAGACCACATTGGTGTCAAATGTTACTAAACTACATTCTTGTTATATGGAGACTACATTGGTGTCAAATATTACTAAACTACCTGCTTGTTAGATGGAGACTACATTGGTGTCAAATATTACTAAACTACCTTCTTGTTTTATGGAGACTACATTGGTGTCAAATATTACTAAACTAGCTGCTTGTTACATGGAGACTACATTGGTGTCAAATGTTACTAAACTACCTGCTTGTTTTATGGAGACTACATTGGTGTCAACTATTACTAAACTACCTGCTTGTTATATGGAGACTACATTGGTGTCAAATATTACTAAACTACCTGCTTGTTTTATGGAGACCACATTGGTGTCAAATGTTACTAAACTACCTGCTTGTTTTATGGAGTCTACATTGGTGTCAAATGTTACTAAACTACCTGCTTGTTTTATGGAGACTACATTGGGGTCAAATGTTACTAAACTACCTGCTTGTTTTATAGAGACTACATTGGTGTCAAATGTTACTAAACTACCTGCTTGTTTTATGGAGACTACATTGGTGTCAAATGTTACTAAACTACCTGCTTGTTATATGGAGACTACATTGGTGTCAAATGTTACTAAACTACGCGCTTGTTTTATGGAGATTACATTGGTGTCAAATGTTACTAAACTATCTGCTTGTTTTATGGAGACTACATTAGTGTCAAATAATACTACACTACCTGCTTGTTTTATGGAGACTACATTGGTGTCAAATGTTACTAAACTACGCGCTTGTTTTATGGAGATTACATTGGTGTCAAATGTTACTAAACTATCTGCTTGTTTTATGGAGACTACATTAGTGTCAAATAATACTACACTACCTGCTTGTTTTATGGAGACTACATTGGTGTCAAATGTTACTAAACTACCTGCTTGTTTTATGGGGACTACATTGGTGTCAAATGTTACTAAACTACCTGCTTGTTATATGGAGACCACATTAGTGTCAAATGTTACTAAACTACCTTCTTGTTTTATGGAGACTACATTGGTGTCAAATATTACTAAACTACCTGCTTGTTATATGGAGACTACATTGGTGTCAAATATTACTAAACTACCTGCTTGTTTTATGGAGACCACATTGGTGTCAAATATTACTAAACTACCTGCTTGTTTTATGGAGACTACATTGGTGTCAAATGTTACTAAACTACCTGCTTGTTTTATGGAGACTACATTGGTGTTAAAAAATGTTACTAAACTACCTGCTTGTTTTATGGAGACTAAATTGGTGTCAAATGTTACTAAACTACCTGCTTGTTTTATTGAGACTACATTGGTGTCAAATGTTACTAAACTACGCGCTTGTTTTATGGAGACTATATTCGTGTCAAATGTTACTAAACTACCTGCTTGTTTTATGGAGACTACATTGGTGTCAAATGTTAATAAACTACCTGCTTGTTTTATGGAGTCTACATTGGTGTCAAATGTTACTAAACTACCTGCTTGTTTTACGGAGACTACATTGGTGTCAAATGTTACTAAACTACCTGCTTGTTTTATGGAGACTACATTGGTGTCAAATGTTACTAAACTACCTGCTTGTTATATGGAGACCAAGTTAGTGTCAAATGTTACTAAACTACCTTCTTGTTTTATGGAGACTACATTGGTGCCAAATATTACTAAACTACCTGCTTGTTTTATGGAGACTACATTGGAGTCAAATATTACTAAACTACCTGCTTGTTATATGGAGACTACATTGGTGTCAAATATTACTAAACTACCTGCTTGTTTTATGGAGACCACATTGGTGTCAAATATTACTAAACTACCTGCTTGTTTTATGGAGACTACATTGGTGTCAAATGTTACTAAACTACCTGCTTGTTTTATGGAGACCACATTGGTGCCAAATATTACTAAACTACCTGCTTGTTTTATGGAGACTACATTGGTGTTAAAAAATGTTACTAAACTACCTGCTTGTTTTATGGAGACTACATTGGTGTCAAATGTTACTAAACTACCTGCTTGTTTTATTGAGACTACATTGGTGTCAAATGTTACTAAACTACGCGCTTGTTTTATGGAGACTATATTGGTGTCAAATGTTACTAAACTACCTGCTTGTTTTATGGAGACTACATTGGTGTCAAATGTTAATAAACTACCTGCTTGTTTTATGGAGTCTACATTGGTGTCACATGTTACTAAACTACCTGCTTGTTTTACGGAGACCACATTGGTGTCAAATGTTGCTAAACTACCTGCTTGGTTTATGGAGACCACATTGGTGTCAAATGTTGCTAAACTACCTGCTTGTTTTATGGAGTCTACATTGGTGTCAAATGTTACTAAACTACCTTCTTGTTTTATGGAGACAACATTGGTGTCAAATGTTACTAAACTACCTGCTTGTTTTACGGAGACAACATTGGTGTCAAATGTTACTACACTACCTGCTTGTTTTATGGAGACCACATTGGTGTCAAATCTTACTAAACTATCTGTTTGTTTTATGGAGACCACATTGGTGTCAAATGTTACTAAACTACCTGCTTGTTTTACGGAGACAACATTGGTGTCAAATGTTACTAAACTACCTGCTTTTTTTATAGAGACCACATTGGTGTCAAATGTTACTAAACTACCTGCTTGTTTTGTGGAGACACATTGGAGTCAAATGTTACTAAACTACCTGTTTGTTATATGGAGACTACATTGGTGTCAAATGTTACTAAACTACCTGTTTGTTATATGGAGTCTACATTGGTGTCAAATGTTACTAAACTACCTGCTTGTTATATGGAGACCACATTGTTGTCAAATGTTACTAAACTACCTGCTTGTTTTATGGAGACTACATTGGTGTCAAATGTTACTAAACTACCTGCTTGTTTATGGAGACTACATTGGTGTCAAATGTTACTAAATTACCTGCTTATTTTATGGAGACTACATTGGTGTCAAATTTTACGAAACTACCTGCTTGTTTTATGGAGACTACATTGGTGTCAAATGTTACTAAACTACCTGCTTGTTTTATGGAGACTACATTGGTGTCAAATGTTACTAAACTACGCGCTTGTTTTATGGAGATTACATTGGTGTCAAATGTTACTAAACTACCTGCTTGTTTTATGGAGACTACATTGGTGTCAAATGTTACTAAACTAGCTGCTTGCTATATGGAGACCACATTGGTGTCAAATGTTACTAAACTACCAGCTTGTTTTATGGAGACTACATTGGTGTCAAATGTTACTAAACTATCTGCTTGTTTTATAGAGACCACATTGGTGTCAAATGTTACTAAACTACCTGCTTGTTTTGTGGAGACCACATTGGTGTCAAATGTTACTAAACTACCTGTTTGTTATATGGAGACTACATTGGTGTCAAATAATACTAAACTACCTGCTTGTTTTATGGAGACTACATTGGTGTCAAATGTTACTAAACTACGCGCTTGTTTTGTGGAGACCACATTGGTGTCAAATGTTACTAAACTACCTGTTTGTTATATGGAGACTACATTGGTGTCAAATGTTACTAAACTACCTGTTTGTTATATGGAGTCTACATTGGTGTCAAATGTTACTAAACTACCTGCTTGTTTTACGGAGACAACATTGGTGTCAAATGTTACTAAACTACCTGCTTGTTTTATAGAGACCACATTGGTGTCAAATGTTACTAAACTACCTGCTTGTTTTGTGGAGACCACATTGGTGTCAAATGTTACTAAACTACCTGTTTGTTATATGGAGACTACATTGGTGTCAAATGTTACTAAACTACCTGTTTGTTATATGGAGTCTACATTGGTGTCAAATGTTACTAACCTACCTGCTTGTTATATGGAGACCACATTGTTGTCAAATGTTACTAAACTACCTGCTTGTTTTATGGAGACTACATTGGTGTCAACTATTACTAAACTACCTGCTTGTTATATGGAGACTACATTGGTGTCAAATATTACTAAACTACCTGCTTGTTTTATGGAGACCTACATTGGTGTCAAATGTTACTAAACTACCTGCTTGTTTTATGGAGATCTACATTGGTGTCAAATATTACTAAACTACCTGCTTGTTATATGGAGACTACATTGGTGTCAAATGTTACTAAACTACCTGCTTGTTTTATAGAGACTACATTGGTGTCAAATGTTACTAAACTACCTTGCTTGTTTTATGGAGACTACATTGGTGTCAAATGTTACTAAACTACCTGCTTGTTATATGGAGACTACATTGGTGTCAAATGTTACTAAACTACGCTGCTTGTTTTATGGAGATACATTGGTGTCAAATGTTACTAAACTACCTGCTTGTTTTATGGAGACTACATTAGTGTCAAATATTACTACACTACCTGCTTGTTTTATGGAGACTACATTGGTGTCAAATGTTACTAAACTACGCTGCTTGTTTTATGGAGACTACATTGGTGTCAAATGTTACTAAACTATCCTGCTTGTTTTATGGAGACTACATTGGTGTCAAATATACTAAACTACCTGCTTGTTTTATGGAGACTACATTGGTGTCAAATGTTACTAAACTACCTGCTTGTTTTATGGAGACTACATTGGTGTCAAATGTTACTAAACTACCTGCTTGTTTATGGAGACCACATTAGTGTCAAATGTTACTAAACTACCTGCTTGTTTTATGGAGACTACATTGGTGTCAAATATTACTAAACTACCTGCTTGTTATATGGAGACTAACATTGGTGTCAAATAGTTACTAAACTACCTGCTTGTTTTATGGAGACCACATTGGTGTCAAATATTACTAAACTACCTGCTTGTTTTATGGAGACTACATTGGTGTCAAATGTTACTAAACTACCTGCTTGTTTTATGGAGACTACATTGGTGTTAAAAAATGTTACTAAACTACCTGCTTGTTTTATGGAGACTAAATTGGTGTCAAATGTTACTAAACTACCTGCTTGTTTTATTGAGACTACATTGGTGTCAAATGTTACTAAACTACGCGCTTGTTTTATGGAGACTATATTCGTGTCAAATGTTACTAAACTACCTGCTTGTTTTATGGAGACTACATTGGTGTCAAATGTTAATAAACTACCTGCTTGTTTTATGGAGTCTACATTGGTGTCAAATGTTACTAAACTACCTGCTTGTTTTATGGAGACTACATTGGTGTCAAATGTTACTAAACTACCTGCTTGTTATATGGAGACCAAGTTAGTGTCAAATGTTACTAAACTACCTTCTTGTTTTATGGAGACTACATTGGTGCCAAATATTACTAAACTACCTGCTTGTTTTATGGAGACTACATTGGAGTCAAATATTACTAAACTACCTGCTTGTTATATGGAGACTACATTGGTGTCAAATATTACTAAACTACCTGCTTGTTTTATGGAGACCACATTGGTGTCAAATATTACTAAACTACCTGCTTGTTTTATGGAGACTACATTGGTGTCAAATGTTACTAAACTACCTGCTTGTTTTACGGAGACAACATTGGTGTCAAATGTTACTAAACTACCTGCTTTTTTTATAGAGACCACATTGGTGTCAAATGTTACTAAACTACCTGCTTGTTTATGGAGACTACATTGGTGTCAAATGTTACTAAACTACCTGCTTGTTTTATGGAGACTACATTGGTGTCAAATGTTACTAAACTACGCGCTTGTTTATGGAGACTACATTGGTGTCAAATGTTACTAAACTACCTGCTTGTTTATATGGAGACTACATTGGTGTCAAATGTTACTAAACTACCTGCTTGTTATATGGAGTCTACATTGGTGTCAAATGTTACTAAACTACCTGCTTGTTTACGGAGACCACATTGGTGTCAAATGTTACTAAACTACCTGCTTGTTTTATAGAGACCACATTGGTGTCAAATGTTACTAAACTACCTGCTTGTTTTGTGGAGACCACATTGGTGTCAAATGTTACTAAACTACCTGTTTGTTATATGGAGACTACATTGGTGTCAAATGTTACTAAACTACCTGTTTGTTATATGGAGTCTACATTGGTGTCAAATGTTACTAACCTACCTGCTTGTTATATGGAGACCACATTGTTGTCAAATGTTACTAAACTACCTGCTTGTTTTATGGAGACTACATTGGTGTCAACTATTACTAAACTACCTGCTTGTTATATGGAGACTACATTGGTGTCAAATATTACTAAACTACCTGCTTGTTTTATGGAGACCACATTGGTGTCAAATGTTACTAAACTACCTGCTTGTTTTATGGAGTCTACATTGGTGTCAAATGTTACTAAACTACCTGCTTGTTTTATGGAGACTACATTGGGGTCAAATGTTACTAAACTACCTGCTTGTTTTATAGAGACTACATTGGTGTCAAATGTTACTAAACTACCTGCTTGTTTTATGGAGACTACATTGGTGTCAAATG
Source organism: Cepaea nemoralis (assembly GCA_014155875.1). Lineage (NCBI taxonomy): Eukaryota > Metazoa > Mollusca > Gastropoda > Stylommatophora > Helicidae > Cepaea > Cepaea nemoralis. Next base: position 95,095 of record JACEFZ010017143.1, on the reverse strand, counting down.
TTACTAAACTACCTGCTTGTTATATGGAGACTACATTGGTGTCAAATGTTACTAAACTACGCGCTTGTTTTATGGAGATTACATTGGTGTCAAATGTTACTAAACTACCTGCTTGTTTTATGGAGACTACATTAGTGTCAAATATTACTACACTACCTGCTTGTTTTATGGAGACTACATTGGTGTCAAATGTTACTAAACTACCTGCTTGTTTTATGGAGACTACATTGGTGTCAAATGTTACTAAACTACCTGCTTGTTATATGGAGACTACATTAGTGTCAAATAGTTACTACACTACCTGCTTGTTTTATGGAGACTACATTGGTGTCAAATGTTACTAAACTACCTGCTTGTTTTATGGAGACTACATTGGTGTCAAATGTTACTAAACTACCTGCTTGTTATATGGAGACCTACATTGGTGTCAAATGTTACTAAACTACCTGCTTGTTTTATGGAGACTACATTGGTGTCAAATGTTACTAAACTACCTGCTTGTTTTATGGAGACTACATTGGTGTCAAAATGTTACTAAACTACCTGCTTGTTTTATGGAGACTACATTGGTGTCAAATGTTACTAAACTACCTGCTTGTTTTATGAGACTACATTGGTGTCAAATGTTACTAAACTACCTGCTTGTTTTATGGAGACTACATTCGTGTCAAATGTTACTAAACTACCTGCTTGTTTTATGGAGACTACATTGGTGTCAAATGTTACTAAACTACCTGCTTGTTTTATGGAGATCTACATTGGTGTCAAATGTTACTAAACTACCTGCTTGTTTTATGGAGACTACATTGGTGTCAAATGTTACTAAACTACCTGCTTGTTATATGGAGACTACAGTTAGTGTCAAATGTTACTAAACTACCTGCTTGTTTTATGGAGACTACATTGGTGTCCAAATAGTTACTAAACTACCTGCTTGTTTTATGGAGACTACATTGGAGTCAAATATTACTAAACTACCTGCTTGTTATATGGAGACTACATTGGTGTCAAATATTACTAAACTACCTGCTTGTTTTATGGAGACCACATTGGTGTCAAATATTACTAAACTACCTGCTTGTTTTATGGAGACTACATTGGTGTCAAATGTTACTAAACTACCTGCTTGTTTTATGGAGACCACATTGGTGCCAAATATTACTAAACTACCTGCTTGTTTTATGGAGACTACATTGGTGTTAAAAATGTTACTAAACTACCTGCTTGTTTTATGGAGACTACATTGGTGTCAAATGTTACTAAACTACCTGCTTGTTTTATTGAGACTACATTGGTGTCAAATGTTACTAAACTACGCGCTTGTTTTATGGAGACTATATTGGTGTCAAATGTTACTAAACTACCTGCTTGTTTTATGGAGACTACATTGGTGTCAAATGTTAATAAACTACCTGCTTGTTTTATGGAGTCTACATTGGTGTCACATGTTACTAAACTACCTGCTTGTTTTACGGAGACCACATTGGTGTCAAATGTTGCTAAACTACCTGCTTGGTTTATGGAGACCACATTGGTGTCAAATGTTACTAAACTATCTGCTTGTTTTATGGAGACTACATTAGTGTCAAATAATACTACACTACCTGCTTGTTTTATGGAGACTACATTGGTGTCAAATGTTACTAAACTACCTGCTTGTTTTATGGGGACTACATTGGTGTCAAATGTTACTAAACTACCTGCTTGTTATATGGAGACCACATTAGTGTCAAATGTTACTAAACTACCTTCTTGTTTTATGGAGACTACATTGGTGTCAAATATTACTAAACTACCTGCTTGTTATATGGAGACTACATTGGTGTCAAATATTACTAAACTACCTGCTTGTTTTATGGAGACCACATTGGTGTCAAATATTACTAAACTACCTGCTTGTTTTATGGAGACTACATTGGTGTCAAATGTTACTAAACTACCTGCTTGTTTTATGGAGACTACATTGGTGTTAAAAAATGTTACTAAACTACCTGCTTGTTTTATGGAGACTAAATTGGTGTCAAATGTTACTAAACTACCTGCTTGTTTTATTGAGACTACATTGGTGTCAAATGTTACTAAACTACGCGCTTGTTTTATGGAGACTATATTCGTGTCAAATGTTACTAAACTACCTGCTTGTTTTATGGAGACTACATTGGTGTCAAATGTTAATAAACTACCTGCTTGTTTTATGGAGTCTACATTGGTGTCAAATGTTACTAAACTACCTGCTTGTTTTACGGAGACTACATTGGTGTCAAATGTTACTAAACTACCTGCTTGTTTTATGGAGACTACATTGGTGTCAAATGTTACTAAACTACCTGCTTGTTATATGGAGACCAAGTTAGTGTCAAATGTTACTAAACTACCTTCTTGTTTTATGGAGACTACATTGGTGCCAAATATTACTAAACTACCTGCTTGTTTTATGGAGACTACATTGGAGTCAAATATTACTAAACTACCTGCTTGTTATATGGAGACTACATTGGTGTCAAATATTACTAAACTACCTGCTTGTTTTATGGAGACCACATTGGTGTCAAATATTACTAAACTACCTGCTTGTTTTATGGAGACTACATTGGTGTCAAATGTTACTAAACTACCTGCTTGTTTTATGGAGACCACATTGGTGCCAAATATTACTAAACTACCTGCTTGTTTTATGGAGACTACATTGGTGTTAAAAAATGTTACTAAACTACCTGCTTGTTTTATGGAGACTACATTGGTGTCAAATGTTACTAAACTACCTGCTTGTTTTATTGAGACTACATTGGTGTCAAATGTTACTAAACTACGCGCTTGTTTTATGGAGACTATATTGGTGTCAAATGTTACTAAACTACCTGCTTGTTTTATGGAGACTACATTGGTGTCAAATGTTAATAAACTACCTGCTTGTTTTATGGAGTCTACATTGGTGTCACATGTTACTAAACTACCTGCTTGTTTTACGGAGACCACATTGGTGTCAAATGTTGCTAAACTACCTGCTTGGTTTATGGAGACCACATTGGTGTCAAATGTTGCTAAACTACCTGCTTGTTTTATGGAGTCTACATTGGTGTCAAATGTTACTAAACTACCTTCTTGTTTTATGGAGACAACATTGGTGTCAAATGTTACTAAACTACCTGCTTGTTTTACGGAGACAACATTGGTGTCAAATGTTACTACACTACCTGCTTGTTTTATGGAGACCACATTGGTGTCAAATCTTACTAAACTATCTGTTTGTTTTATGGAGACCACATTGGTGTCAAATGTTACTAAACTACCTGCTTGTTTTACGGAGACAACATTGGTGTCAAATGTTACTAAACTACCTGCTTTTTTTATAGAGACCACATTGGTGTCAAATGTTACTAAACTACCTGCTTGTTTTGTGGAGACACATTGGAGTCAAATGTTACTAAACTACCTGTTTGTTATATGGAGACTACATTGGTGTCAAATGTTACTAAACTACCTGTTTGTTATATGGAGTCTACATTGGTGTCAAATGTTACTAAACTACCTGCTTGTTATATGGAGACCACATTGTTGTCAAATGTTACTAAACTACCTGCTTGTTTTATGGAGACTACATTGGTGTCAAATGTTACTAAACTACCTGCTTGTTTATGGAGACTACATTGGTGTCAAATGTTACTAAATTACCTGCTTATTTTATGGAGACTACATTGGTGTCAAATTTTACGAAACTACCTGCTTGTTTTATGGAGACTACATTGGTGTCAAATGTTACTAAACTACCTGCTTGTTTTATGGAGACTACATTGGTGTCAAATGTTACTAAACTACGCGCTTGTTTTATGGAGACTACATTGGTGTCAAATGTTACTAAACTACCTGCTTGTTTTATGGAGACTACATTGGTGTCAAATGTTACTAAACTAGCTGCTTGCTATATGGAGACCACATTGGTGTCAAATGTTACTAAACTACCAGCTTGTTTTATGGAGACTACATTGGTGTCAAATGTTACTAAACTATCTGCTTGTTTTATAGAGACCACATTGGTGTCAAATGTTACTAAACTACCTGCTTGTTTTGTGGAGACCACATTGGTGTCAAATGTTACTAAACTACCTGTTTGTTATATGGAGACTACATTGGTGTCAAATAATACTAAACTACCTGCTTGTTTTATGGAGACTACATTGGTGTCAAATGTTACTAAACTACGCGCTTGTTTTGTGGAGACCACATTGGTGTCAAATGTTACTAAACTACCTGTTTGTTATATGGAGACTACATTGGTGTCAAATGTTACTAAACTACCTGTTTGTTATATGGAGTCTACATTGGTGTCAAATGTTACTAAACTACCTGCTTGTTTTACGGAGACAACATTGGTGTCAAATGTTACTAAACTACCTGCTTGTTTTATAGAGACCACATTGGTGTCAAATGTTACTAAACTACCTGCTTGTTTTGTGGAGACCACATTGGTGTCAAATGTTACTAAACTACCTGTTTGTTATATGGAGACTACATTGGTGTCAAATGTTACTAAACTACCTGTTTGTTATATGGAGTCTACATTGGTGTCAAATGTTACTAACCTACCTGCTTGTTATATGGAGACCACATTGTTGTCAAATGTTACTAAACTACCTGCTTGTTTTATGGAGACTACATTGGTGTCAAATGTTACTAAACTACCTGCTTGTTTATGGAGACTACATTGGTGTCAAATATTACTAAACTACCTTCTTGTTTTATGGAGACTACATTGGTGTCAAATATTACTAAACTACCTGCTTGTTTTATGGAGACTACATTTGTGTCAAATATTACTAAACTACCTGCTTGTTATATGGAGACCACATTGTTGTCAAATGTTACTAAACTACCTGCTTGTTTTATGGAGACTACATTGGTGTCAAATGTTACTAAACTATTTGCTTGTTTATGGAGACTACATTGGTGTCAAATGTTACTAAATTACCTGCTTGTTTTATGGAGACTACATTGGTGTCAAATGTTACTAAACTACTTGCTTGTTTTATGGAGACTACATTGGTGTCAAATGTTACTAAACTACCTGCTTGTTTTATGGAGACTACATTGGTGTCAAATGTTACTAAACTACCTGCTTGTTTTATGGAGACTACATTGGTGTCAAATGTTACTAACCTAGCTGCTTGCTATATGGAGACCACATTGGTGTCAAATGTTACTAAACTACCTGCTTGTTTTATGGAGACTACATTGGTGTGAAATATTACTGAACTACCTGCTTGTTAGATGGAGACTACATTGGTGTCAAATATTACTAAACTACCTGCTTGTTTTATGGAGACTACATTGGTGTCAAATATTACTAAACTACCTGCTTGTTTTATGGAGACAACATTGGTGTCAAATGTTACTAAACTACCTGCTTGTTTTATGGAGACCACATTGGTGTCAAACGTTGCTAAACTACCTGCTTGTTTTATGGAGTCTACATTGGTGTCAAATGTTACTAAACTACCTGCTTGTTTTACGGAGACAACATTGGTGTCAAATGTTACTAAACTACCTGCTTGTTTTAATGAGACAACATTGGTGTCAAATGTTACTAAACTACCTGTTTGTTTTATGGAGACCACATTGGTGTCAAATGTTACTAAACTACCTGCTTGTTTTATGGAGTCTACATTGGTGTCAAATGTTACTAAACTACCTGCTTGTTTTACGGAGACAACATTGGTGTCAAATGTTACTAAACTACCTGCTTGTTTTATGGAGACCACATTGGTGTCAAATGTTACTAAACTACCTGCTTGTTTTATGGAGACCACATTGGTGTCACATGTTACTAAACTACCTTCTTGTTTTATGGAGACCACATTGGTGTCAAATGTTACTAAACTACCTTCTTGTTTTATGGAGACTACATTGGTGTCACATGTTACTAAACTAACCTGCTTGTTAAGTGGAGACGATATTGATATGAACTGTTACTAAACTACTCATGCACAAAATGAACTCTGGTTGAAATCTGATCAAAAAGATTAGAGAGAGTGACGTAGAGGGAGAGAGTGACGGAGAAAGAGAGAGTGACGGAGAAAAAGATAGTAACGGAGAAAGAGAGAGTGATGAACAAAGAGATAGCACATACCATTTATACGGATTACAATTTAAATGACTGTCAAGTCCAGAGATTTTAGCAAATACAGATTTTACCCGAATGCTAATTACCGCGTCGTTTCTTGCAGTTATCGTCTAATTTGGATAATTTAATTCGACCTGGTAATTGTGCGTTAATTGACGAAATAAACATGATAATGCACTACATCATTCAACAAGAGTTCGGTCAGGTTGTGAATATAGCGGGCATGTTGGTGTAATGGTTAGGGTGTTATTGGTGACAAAAGACGAGAATTTGATGCATGCACTCGTCGGTCGCTACCCGAGGGAACAACTGACAACCTGTTCCTGTCTGCACTCCGGCCTACACATATGATAGTCCCATCACGTCACATCGTCTTTCTCCCGTCGTGAGTTGGCATAGTCACTTCCTTTCTGTGTAAACCACAAGTCAGACTGGAGAGAGTGATTCCAGTACAGGCGACCGGAGGGTTTGGCCAACACTCAGTACTTTGAGGAACGGCCAGACGGAGGCATTATAAGAATTTAGCTGGTAACATGCATACTGGGACTCTTCGCTGGTTGTTAACGCTGGGGACAGAGAAAGCACAAGACTACCCCGAGTGTTGTCAGGTCAGTTCTTACTACAATCCATAAACCCACTCTGTCAATCATTATACAGACAGCCCCACCGACACAGTTAACCCCGATAAAACTGGATCATCTAGCTGCAATATCACTTATAACAAATCACTCTCTGTAACGCGAGCCAGCCCTTCTTTTGTCTTCCCTTTGTGTTCCCCTTGTGTTCCCCTTGTCTTTCTTTACACTTCCTTCTGTCCTTTGACATCATCTACGCTCTCGAGCTCAGCTATACACTTCGATTATTATTTTTTTAAATCTTCTTTATAACATCATCAAAGGCGATGACATACAGGTCTATTGACATATTAAAATGACATGAATGGCACAATAAACTCATTGTGTAACATCCAAGAATAGATATGTTTTAGATGAAAATACCCATATATTCGAAAGCATTATAAGAATAGATACATTTTATGAACCACCGAAACAGTCTAAACCATTCCGTTAGTGTTAATACAGTTATAAAAAGAAACATTCTTGTTTGTAATTTAACCTGGACATAGTTCTTTAGTGTATAATAGTAAAGTCAGTAAACTTTATATGTGCTTTACAGTCTTGAGTGTATAATAGTAAAGTCAGTAAACTTTATATGTGCTTTACAGTCTTGAGTGTATAATAGTAAAGTCAGTAAACTTTATATGTGCTTTACAGTCTTGAGTGTATAATAGTAAAGTCAGTAAACTTTATATGTGCTTTACAGTCTTGAGTGTATAATAGTAAAGTCAGTAAACCACCCTTTACATGTATTGGGTGTATAACAGTAAAGTCAGTAAACAACCCTTTACACGTCTAGAGTGTATACTAGTAAGGTCAGTAAACCACCCTTTACGCATATTGAGTGTATAATAGTAAAGTCAGTAAACCACCCTTTACACATATTGAGTGTATAATAGTAAAGTCAGTAAGCCTCCCTTTACACGTCTTGAGTGTATAATAGTAAAGTCAGTAAACCACATTTACACATATTGGGTGTATAATAGTAAAGTCAGTAAACCACCCTTTACACATATTGAGTGTATAATAGTAAAGTCAGTAAGCCTCCCTTTACACGTCTTGAGTGTATAATAGTAAAGTCAGTAAACGACACTTTAAACGTCTTGGGTGTATGATGCTCCTTGGCGAAGTGGTCAAGCCGTTTGATTCGTGCTCCGAAGGTTGTGGGTTCGATTCCGGGCCGCGTCCTTCGGTGCACGAGTTAAATTTTTTGGAGACTCTTGTGGGTCATCACTAGAGCTACGGAGTTCTGCTTTGTGCGACGCTTTCCGTGCTGTGGAAAGAGACCGAGTCATATGGGATAACACCCGGTGCAATGAAGTCGACCCTGTCGACTTTTAAGCGACTTTTTTTATAGTAAAGTCAGTAAACCACCTTTTACATATTTTGAATGTATAATAGTAAAGTCAGTAAACCACCCTTTACACGTCTTGAGTGTATAATAGTAAAGTCAGTAAACCACATTTACACATATTGGGTGTATAATAGTAAAGTCAGTAAACCACCTGCCATGAGTCAGATTACTTAAGACCTGGGTAACAGCAACATAGATTGTTGGAACATTAATAGTGATAAATAATCACGGAGTGTGATAAGGAAAAGACACCGGTAACGGGCTAAAGATAGTGGCCAATAGAATTGCGAGGAGGAGGGCACGTGATGTGGTCGGAACACAGTGCGCGGACATTGGAGAAGGGAGTTGGTCCGGGAAACACAGGGAGGTTGACATCGTGAAGATGGCCAAGACCAGCTGTATCAGATGAAGATGGAGAGTGTTCAAAGGTGAAGAGGAAAGCCTACGAGTAAGGCGGCATGGACAGCGTTAGAGTGTTGTAGAATCTGTGTTACCGCGAGAGCGACGACCGGTATACATCAGGCTTGTAAACACACGGCAGTGCAGAAAACTGGGGGAGCCGTGTCGCTCGCTGAATTGAGGGCCCGGTAATGACGCAGTATAAACTGTAAGTTGATGCACTGTTCTAATGTATTATGAATTAATGGTATTGTGAATAAAGTTAGTTATTCGTTCGGTCGGCTTGTGGAACTGCTATTCTTTGTGTCATTGGACGTGTTTATTCTTAAGTTGCCAAGGTGCATACAACATAACCCCTAGTAACACTTTGGCAATCATGGGGGCCGTCACGGAGACTGAATCCAGGGAATGAAGGACGATACGAAAGTGAGCGATTCTCACGGAGAAAGTAAGCAGCTTGGAAAGTTCTAGTAACAGATTGAAGTTAAGGACAAATATTAGAACACGACTAGTGGAAAGCCGGCAACAGAATAGAAGCTTACGAAGTATGAATCATGGCTAGTGGTAGAGCATTGCACGGTTGAACATAGCAACACGATTTGCAAGAAATTGACTCTCAGTGATCGATAATCAGCTACTCAGGAAAGTGATCGCTAGCATCAAATAACACTGAAAGGTGAAGTGTGAAATGTGATTAAAACCAAAGAATATGAGTAGTCAAATAGGAAGCAGTGATTAATATCAAATAACATTGCATGTGGATATAGGGAATAGATGGGCCGCTGTGATTCACGTGATGTTATGAGAGATGGCAAAGTGCATACTAGTATTGAACAATATTGGATGTAAAGGTGAACAATACGAAGACAACGATATTAAAGTACTCAATAAGGGGGTGTTTAACGACGGAGAACATTTTGTGAATACTGCAGACGTTATCTGGTCGCTTTAAGAACAGTGCTGATAGTGAAAATAGACAGTGGTCATGAAAGTGAACACTTCTCACAAGGAGTATCAGCAAACAAGCATGGCTATCAACCACAGCAGTGGTTGTTTAATTGTGCAGGGTGCCTATAAAGCGCAATAGTTCAAGTTCTCCAAAAGTTCAAAATAAGGGCGCGCAGCCACATACACTACAGGTGCTCTAGGCATTATAGTGCTTTCAAGAACTAATCGCGGTATAAACATTGAGTATTCGTTCCAGATTTATCCACATGACTATGCAGCGGGATCATAGGGGCTATCTACACCACGTTTGGGGACCCACCAGTTCACCTTATGACCCAGTCGATCAAGTCCATGCCAGTTGAACCGAGTTAGAGCCAGGCAGATCCTAACCAAGTCCTGAAACAGGCGGAGCTGCAGACGAGCAGTTGGACCAAGTCACCAGGGACACCGGCGCTAGAGATACAAGGGCAAGTTTTCTTATTGATTACTGTGTATATTCTGCTTAGTGGTCCAGGGTCATTGGATACATTTCATGACTATATATATTTGTACCATCATTATTAGGGCTGCTCACTCCACAGGTATTCATTTAGTTAAACGGTTGATAAGTGCCGTTGGTTGTCCAGCAAAGGTATTATTGGTTTGAACAGTGGTACAGCAGGGTCAACACTTTGTTGATGTTATCATAACAAGACAGGCAGCAACACTTGAATGGTCTGCGTGTACAGATAGTAATAGGTATACCACGCAGTAGTGACATCATATAACCATGCCTACATGGTCGGACTTCATAGATTTAGGTGTGAGGTGTGGGTTGACAGTGACAGAGCTCAAGACAGAACTGCAGAAACAGAACAATAACCAAGGTAACGACCAGCAGAGTAGACCCAAGAGTAAAGATCACCGAGCAGATTTCATAGCTTTAGGTGGAAGATGTGGGTTGACAGTGAAAGAACTTAGGACAGAACTCCAGAAACGTACGGAGAACCAAGGTAAAGACAAGCAGAATAGACCCAAGAGTGGAGAACACCGAACTACTCAATATAGACCAGCTCTACAGAGACCAGCTAAGGTAGCTCGATCAGAGCCAGTAAGTGAATGTACATATTGTGGTCGCCAACAAGAGTCTCTTAAAATAGGCGACAGAAACCCTAAGCACGACTCGGACATCAGAAACCGTCCTTCCAATAGAGTCGATAGGTACACAGACTATATAAGGAGTCGAAAATGTTGGGTCTGTAACAGCTGGGACCACGTAGCTAGAGAGTGTAGACTGAGACGACTGACTGAAGAAGAACATGACCAAAAGACAAACTTAGGATACATAGCAACAGACAGACATAAAAGACAACGGATCGGTAACCATGCGTGTAGTCAAACAGTGTCTACACGGAAGTCGAATGCGAGCAGTATGCATAGCGGGACTGTAAAATCGCACAAAGCACTCGTGAACGGGAAGTTGACCACCTGCGTTAGGAATACAGGGTCGGCAATAGCTGGTGTAGATCATAGCCTGGTAAGGAGTAGCGACTACACGGGAGAGAGCGTGACGTGCAGTACCTTTGGTGGTACAAAAGAAAAGTATGCTATAGCATGGGTGCATATATCCTGCCCGTACTATGAAGGGAGAATACGAGTAGCAGTGTTACCTAGTCCACTTGCAGGACTAATGATAGGTAACATACCTGGAGTGACAGAGTGTACAGAAGATGAAGCCCAAAGATGGAATGGTAAAATGACACGGGAGAATACAGACTCCAGACAGCATATTAAGAAAGACAAGAAAGAAGATAACGTGGTCATACCTCGGGCTGACCAGACAGACACTAGACGGGTACCAGACATTCAAACCGAAGACCGTGCAAAGCAACAAAGAGACGACAAGACACTGCGAACTTGTTTTCAGCGGGCAAACTGCCCACCGAAACAATCGAAATTAGGCAAGTGGTCATTTGTAATGAGGAATGAAATTCTCATGAGAGAATACACGAAAGATGCAACAGGTATCTTACAAAGGGTACTGCCAGTGAGAGAGCGCAGTAACGCTCTGGAACGGGCACACATCGCCCCGAGTGCAGACCATATGAGTTTGGCCAAGACTAGAAAGAGATTATTATCTGGGTTCTACTGGCCAGGCTGTGAGAAGGACATCAGAAGCCATGTCCGATCATGTAAATTGTGCAAACGAACAGATGTAAGAGCCTCAGACATACAGATAGAGAAAAGCAACAAACAACAGATAGAAAATACTTGTGAGAAAAACTGTCAACAAGATGACAGGCAATCAGTAACGAACCACAGAGAAAAAGTTACTGACAAAGAGACAGATAGACCACTGACACATGAACAGCCAAGAGTCACACCAACAAAGGATGACTTAATAGAAGAGCAATCTTGCGATACATTGGCAAAGTTCATCAGACTGTTGTAACATTCAACATGTGGATGACTACTATTGTTATAGAAAACCAGACACTGCATCACATGTTGAAAACAGTAACTGCAAGAATAAAACATATACTTGAAAAACAAGATTGTACGTCGGAATACACAGAAAGCTTAATACTAACATCTGACAGTACGCCACCATTCAAGACACATCAGATGCTTGTTACAACATATACTGACTTGGTTCAGCAGACAGTGGAAAAAACAATAACATCAAACAGAAATTTTAGGTTTAAAAATAGTAACACATCATCAGTGCCACTTACAAGATAACATCACATATACCAACGTGAAACACTCTTATCTTGTGATATGTATATTGTAGATACTGTATAGAGTGTATAAAGGATATATGTATATGATTGGTGTAGATATAATTGTGGTAGTAGAATTAATGCATTGATAAGTATAATGTTGATTGCAGTGACATGATGATACGGTAAAGTCATCAGAGGTAAAAACAATAAAGATGTGTAATGGTGCAGTTAAAATATATAGATGAAGTCTGTGAATGCTAGCAATAACATGGCCTAAGAAACGTTACACCGACTATATGACAAAATGATCTAGGCAGATTAGGGACCAAATCCCTATAGTACAATGGGGCATACGGTAAGACTATCATCCAGGAAACCATGCGTTCATACAAGGTGACTGGTCCAGTGGTTAGCACGTTGTGGTACTGACCATGATAACATGTCAATGTAGGAAATGTGATATGATTGCGGTAACATAATATGCAATTGTGAATGTAAATATGCATATGTATGTATGGATATATATACACCCAAGGCTGTTATTGATTTCAGATAGGTAAGTGGTGTAAATGACTGAGCAGAAGAGATAGTGTCAAAGGTACCTCAAAGATGCTACCTCATTAGCTGACTGAAGAGGCTGAGACAGACAGACACAAGTGAAGATTGGGAATCTGATGGGTAGAAGATACAGTCAGCGAAGACAGATACCAGCCAGAACCAACCAATGGAGTAATAGTTAGTAACATTCACTATCATTCAATAAACAAAACTCATAATACACATAGATAGAGATAAATATCATTTTAATGGCTGTAATTACATACATAGACATCAGTACATTCTTATGATCATGATCATCATGCCATGTATATTTGTAATCAATATGCATGTAATGGTAATAGTAATTGTAACAATATTGATTGTACTATTACCTGATTGTAACACAACGTATAAAATGAATGTCGGTAGAAACTGATAAATGATCGCAAAGGGAAAAAAGAAGAATCGACATCTACTAGAGCAGGAAGGTTGACAGTGGGTCTAAAACCACGATACATCACAGATGACACCCATAACATAAAAGGAAAAGAAGAAGAAGGTAAATGAGACATTACTACCATTAATACATGTTGTCACAAAGACGATAATGATGGGCGAGTGAAAGTTTGAACAGTGCTTGCAATATTACATGTGAGTCCAATTGTATATATTATTCAGGTTTTGTGACAATATTGTATATCGGAGAGACAAACATGTACAATAGGTAGGAGAAATTTAGCTGATGGTGGTAACATATACATAACATAAGAATAGGTTGAGTGACAGTGAAGTGAGAGAAAGGGGACGAGAAGACTGAGAGTAGGAATTTGTGCGAATGAGAATCAATTTGAACACAACTGGGATACTTGCACACCGGTATACAGGAAGCGTACAGGCATAGACGGAACATTTGAGGTTCGAGTATGCGTGTTGTAAGACAGAGTACAGAATAAAAAATTAAACACTATAAAAAAGAGAGAGAGAAAATTGTGATGAATGGATGAAAGAGAGAGAGAACAGAGTACAAGTACAGGTGAAAGAAAGAATACAAGGATAGTGGAGTAGGATTATTAGCAGTACCAATGATAATAGTACCAAGTGGTAGTACTTTGTACATATAATATGTTAACATGTAGTACTTTGGCATGGTAGTAGATGTATATCAAAGTATATAAGGGTCATGGTATTAGGAACACGACAAGGAAAAGTTAGTAGCAAGAACACCAGGGATAAACAGAAGGCAAATAAAGGGAAGAGATAGCCACAGAGCACAAGTAACTAATGGCAGCCAACCACGCACACACGTTGACAAGACATATACAAGAGTCATAGGTACTCGCACCAAAGAGATCCACAGTCGTAGCATAGACTACTCAGGAGCAAAATAGAGCTTAAACAAAATATGGGTGAAATTGATATGTCTGCAATACACACGTTCCTGCACCCAGGGCTTAAGGGCTGGGGAGGGTGTCAGTTGCTTGTACCGAGGTATAAATGAGGAACCTTATGGGAATGTCCGGGGTGGGACATTGGGACTCATAGTAGTGTGAACGACTGATACGTCACAAAATGGGATAATAAGGCACTAGATAGTGATGCCACCAATACCGGTGGGTCGTGGAATTTGGAAGTACCTAAGTTCATTGACCAGGATATGTTTTAAACAGTTAAGGAGTTCAGGGCCTGGGGCGACAAATGAACTGGTAAACTCTGGATCACCCAAACTGAAACTAGAGTAAGATTTTTCAACCAAAAGTAACGTAAATCTGTTCTGAACTGTCAAGTGGCCGTGAGTAACTCTAGATGGTGGGGAATTTATAGGTACAAACAGTTCAGGATTAATCTGGAGCTGTCAGAAAAAGACACATGCCACATAGTTTATAGGTGCATACAAGATGGGAAATAAACGGAGACTTTCAGGGGACAATAGCAGGTACCCAAGCTGACATATTTACGGCTGTGAGAACACACATGTACCCACAGCGGACTTTGAACCCAGGTGGGGACGTAGCGGCGGTCAAGTAAGTTAGAGATGCAGATTAAATATGCAAATTGGCCAGGGCGTGCTGTAAGCTGATTGGTAGTCCCTCGTGGGATACATGGAAATGTCCGTGTGACTTAGGTTGCGAAGCCGCGCCAGCATCGGGATAAAAGGGGCCTCTTCAAACCAAATTGGGAAGCCAGAGGGTGCCTAAGCCCGAAACTTGAAATTAGCTAAAGCCACTGAGAAATGGCGCAAATGCCACTTTGAGTGATAAAATCACCAATGTTACAAAAATATTGATCGCTGTGACTGGTATGTATTCTCTATACTTAGTTCTAAATCTAAGAAAAAGTTAACATTTGCAATGCTACTGAATAATTTTATAAGATAGAGAAGGCACGGAGTTAACCAAGAACCCACCATTCGCATGATAGGCAAAGTGTAATAATAAACAGAGGTTTGCCCTTTCAATATGCAAAGTATAATTAATTACTAGCTAATTCCTGAGTGTGACCATTAAATTCAAGTTGCTAGCATTTAGGAAAACCTGGGAGGACATTCCCAGCAGAATATAGCAGTGTATAGCTCTCCTGACTCTACCGCGCATACGGTCTGCGCAAAGTTGCAGGCTTCTGCAAGATGGCTGAATGCAAGTTGAAAAGGTAAACAAGAAGATAGGTGGAGATTCGCAGTGATGTGTCCAAGAGGAGACCGCTCAAATGTCCAAGTAGCTTAGCAGAATTCAGACAAGTAGAAAGGTAGAGAGACAGTAGGAAGAGATGTAGGGAATAATCCTCCTGTGTTGAGATGAACAATCACCTGAAGACTGCGCTGTTGTTGTGGGCGGGGTGTGACTTTGTTGTGATCACAAAGGCTTGAGGTAGGCTGGACAGGCTGTTGTTGAAGAATTCCACTTGTGAATACTATGATTGGATTCTTATAATGCATTTAAATAATCCCTATAATGAATGTTGTAGAAGTGGCACATGATGATGGCATCACCATGAACAGAGAATGTATTAGAAGCCAGGATGCCCAGGTTCTGACAAGAGGAAAGTCATTGCACCTGTAGGGACCTGAACACAGCAGTGTTTGATATATGATAAGGGGTAGGATTATCACAGCCAAGAGAGTATATGGAGAACGGAGGCACAGGAAATGGGGTTATCATTAATGCTAGTGAGGAGGAAAATCTGTAAGGAGGCAGCCAGGCCAAGTGCTGCAGGGAGGTGTATTGAAATATAACTATACCCATGAAAATGACAACAGGGTGGGGAAACCAGGTTTATGTTTGTGGCACATAACAGGTATAACAGGTAATGTTTTAGGTGTGGTGCATTGTGGTCGCATTTAAATTACCATGACAGGAAGAATCAGTGTGTCTCTGTTATGGCATATCAGTGTGGGTTTAGTTATAAGTAGAAATTACATTAGGCTGGTAGCTTTGTTTATAAGTGCACAGCAATGGCTGAGGCGAATGATCCGCAGTGATCAAACTAGGCAATTATGAACTGCACAGCCAGAGGCACCCCCACTAGGCTATATTGTGTTTGAAGTCAGATGACTTAGTATGTCTCAATAATGCTAAAACTGTAGTGATGGTGGGCGTACGGAGGTGTAGAGTGGCACGGTGAAAGCAATAGACAGGTGGTGCTTGATGACAATGTGTTATGTTCTCCTAGATAAATGTAGCTATGGTAATAATTATTCATGACTGTGTGCAGTGATGAAGGTGCCAGGTTGAACACTACACATATGATAGTGTTGTTTATAATTATAAGGTTCATGATTATGAGGATAATAATCTGTGTTGTTCAGGTTTGACAAATGTGAACAAATAAGAATAGTCTCCTGATCAGCCAGTACAAGAGGTGCACTCATAATGGATCTGGGGTATTATTGGCTGAGCTTGATCAAAGTGGGGAATAATATTGTAATGACTTTAGGTGGCGTTATATGTCTGAGTTGTTGGCGGTGACTTATGTTATAGCCAGTGTCCTGGGGATGTCATATTGAGTTGCATATCCTATATGTCTGCTTGATTGCTGTTGGTGTATTCAACTGTATTTATGTCCTGTATGTACATGTTCAAATGGTGTTGTCCTGTTAGTCGTTGTACACCGGGGTAGCTCAGTTGTGCTCTGCGTTGATTTTGTTACTTATTGGGGTTGCTGTGTAGCCTTGGCATTGTGTAGTGATCTCAGCTAAGATGATTGGGATTAGGATTGTAATGATGGCTATGGTAAGAATGATTGTGATGGTGATATGATTGGGGTAATGACTATGTTGAGGCTGATCAGGTAGTGATGTCAGATAAGATGATTGGGATGATGATGGCTATGGTAAGAGTGATCATTTGATGATTGTGATGGTGATATGATTGTGGTAATGGCTATGTTGAGGCTGATCATGTAATGATGTCAACTAAGATGATTGGGATGAGGATGGCTATGATGAGAGTGGTCATTTGATGATTGTGATGGTGATATGGCTATGGTGACATGGTTGTGAGCATGGCCCTGCAAGAGTGATCATATGGTAATTATGATTGTGATGGTGATTGTGATGAGGGATATGGTGTGAGACTAGGGATATGTGGGGAGCTGGTAGCAAGCATAGGATGTTGTAGAGTAGGTGTGCTTTGTCATTTATTCTTTTATGTGGAGCATATCCTATAACCTATTCGTATCATTGTTGTCCAGTGGAAGCATCGTGTGGTTGGTGTGAATTTACACAGTCCATGTCTATGGTTGTGCCACAAAGACATTGTTTACACACACCATTGTCGTACTGGTTGTCCTGTGAAGTCTTTTTATGGATGCAACTGAATGTGTCAAATGGTGGCAGAGTCTATAATTTTGTGCATTTTGTTTGTTTATTTGCAGCTATGAGTTAGTATGGTCATATCAGGAGTCTATTTGGGTTCCTAATTACGGATAGAATTATGGGGTTTTGATTTGTTTGGCATTATCTCGGTTTTGAAAGGGCTCATTTTTTTAGCAATAAAATTGATATCAGTATGTCATTTGGTTTGTTATTTGAGTTGAATAATTGCTGTGGTTGGAACTGCCTATGTGGTAATTCATTGCCTGGAATCAAACATTAAGATATCTTGATTCTCTGTCTACCCGAACCTGGTAACCATCTTCTTCTTATCCTATCTCTTTCTTGACAGGCGAGAGGAATGTATGAGGTGCTTGAACTCTTCTTTTTTTTTACTCTCTCTTCTTAACTGTGGCCCTAACGCAGTCGACGTTGCATTTCTTTTTCTCTAGCACCCAAGTATAGGGAAACCCTGTCTCCCTCTGCTTAAGCATTCAATTTCGTTTTCAAGTGGCGAGCCTGAACCAGGTAATGACAGCCTTTGAATTATCCCACTGGAATTGTTCTTACATGCAGCAATTGTCCATTTTTTTTGGTTAGATTTGTAGCGGGTATTTTTTAGCATTAAGTGGGGATTGTGGAACCCAGATAGACAAGCGATACTGGAGGAAAGCTCAGGAGCAGAGGAACAGCAGATCTTGAGTGCCACTTCCACCATGGCAGCTCGTGGCACCCGTTCCGCCTCAAGAGTGGGAACAGACGATTCTGCAGCAACGTCTTCAGTAGGGACCGAAGATCCCCGGCCAGTGGACGCTCGACCAAAAGAGCTCACTGAGGCCATTAGATACATTGTTGTGCCATCGAGAAGGGCAGTTCGTTGCTTTGGTGAAAAAGGTGGGCCAACCATAGAAGAATATGTGAGAGAGGTGAGGTCTGCATGGCGAGCCGGTATGTTGGAGGTAGCTGACCAGGTAGATACAATCTTAGACAGTATCACCAGCCCTGTGCGCAGGGAGTTAGAACTTCACGCATCAGATGATGACCCTGAGGCTATGTTGCAAGCCCTGCTGAAAGTTTACGGTGAGAAGAAAAGCTTACGGGAACTCTTGGCATCATTTCTGTCAATGCGTCAGCGAGCTGGAGAGTCAATCCACGACTTCTCCCACCGTGTAAATGCGGAATACAAGGGGGTCACCAAGGCCCAAGCAGCACAAGGGGTCCCACTGCTAGATGGGGATGCTCTAAGAGATCAGCTGGTGGTGGGGGTCAGAGACAGCTTTACCCAGACAACCTTAAAGGAGAAAGTCCTGCAGAACCCCGCTGTAACTTTTCTGGAGGTCAGAGACTGTGCTCAGAGATGGGAGAGTGTTAAACCAACACAGAGTGTAGAGGTAAAAGAGGTAGAGGTGAGAGACAGTTCAGCTGATAATTCCAAGAGAATTCAAGTACATGCGCCTCCACCAGCCTGGGAGGAGAGTCAACAGAGAGAGAGGGCCCTAGAACATCCTGTCAGACAACCAGCACAAAGCCAACCTGAACATGCTAGACCAGGCCGAACGTACCGAGGGAATTTCAATCCCAGATTTAATGAGGTGGCATCCTTGCGGAGAGAGATGGCCGAGATGGGTGCAAGACTTGATAGACTGTCCGGTAACCAGCAGCTTCAAGTGCCACGCTGTTGGCGCTGCAATGAACCAGTGCATCCAGGTTATCGGTGTAGACAGGCACCAAACTAGACCCCTCCAGGACTGGGAGTCAGGTGTTGGATGGGGAGCGTGTTGGCTCCAATGTGAAACTGGTAGGTGGAAAACCAGAAGAAACAGTGACAATAGCTGGTAGGGAAGTGCTGTGTGTTATAGATACAGGTTCCCAGGTATCCACAATAACCGAGACCTGTTTTAAAAGCCTATTTAAAGACTGTGCACTAAATGAAGAAAAATTCATAAAATTGACAGCTGCAAACGGTGCAACAATCCCATACGTGGGATATTTTATCTGTGACATTGTTGTAGGTGAAACTCTAATTAATAACTGTGGAGTTTTCGTGACCAAGGACATAGACAGTGGGAAAGCCAGAGTGCCGTGCATTATTGGTACAAATGTTTTACAGTCTGTCCCAAATATGTGCCAATTTTTTAACTGGGGCAACTCGGTTGACATAATTCCCAAGGTGGAGCTGGACCAAGTCAAGGTGTCTGTTGTCGGCTACAATGTGCGGGTGCCCGCACGCTCTATGACCACAGTTAGATTAAAATGTGTGAAATTTATTTATGAAAATAGAAATGTTGTTTTTAGCCCGACTCGAGACCTGGAACACAAGGGTTTGTTTCTGTCTCACACATTGACTGCCTTGAGACGGGGCATTTGCCTAGTTCAAGCGATCAATCTGGGGGATGAGGACATATTCTTGGCAAAGGGTACCCAAGTTGGGGATATTTCAGATGCCACTGTAGACCTAACAAATCACATTAAGATAGTCGGTGCACAAGAGGTTGAGGTATCAACTCAACCCTATATAGAAGAAGAAACTATCAAGTGCCCAGTAGATCTCAGTAATTTTGAAGGCAGTGATGAAGAGAAGAAGAAGTTAGAAGAGTTATTATTTAAATACAATAATGTTTTTACCAGGGGGGATATGGATTTAGGATACACAGACAGGGTGACCCATGGCATTCAGCTTACAGATGACACTCCAATCAAACAACCTTACAGAAGAATACCCCCCATATTTTACAACGAAGTGCGAGAGCATCTCCAGCACTTATTAGACCATAAGATCATTAGGGAGAGCTCCAGTCCCTGGGCCTCTCCGATCGTTCTCGTCAGAAAAAAAGATGGTAGCCTCCGGATGTGTGTGGACTACAGGGTGGTTAACGTTAGGACTAAGAAGGATGCATACCCCCTCCCCAGGATAGATGAATATTTAGATGCCCTGGGTGGTGCCAAGTTGTTTTCTACCTTAGATCTGGCCAGTGGGTATTACCAAGTGGCCATGAAACCAGAAGACCAAGAGAAGACTGCCTTCACTACCCCGTTTGGTTTATTCGAATACACGAGAATGCCAATGGGACTTTCAAATTCGGCTAGTAGCTTCCAGAGGTTAATGCAATGCTCTCTGAATGACTATTTTTTCCAGATTTTGTTGGTATACCTTGATGACATTTTGGTATATTCTGGGGATTTTTCAGAGCATCTGAGTAGGCTTGAGAAGGTGTTCGAGAGACTGCGGTCCATTGGACTAAAACTAAATCCTGAGAAATGTAAATTCTGTCAGAAAAAGGTGGAATTTTTAGGGCACACCATTTCAGAAGAAGGCATTGGCACCATGGGCGATAAGATAGCAGCCATAAAAGAAGCACCTGTGCCCAGAACTCAGACAGAACTTAGATCTTTCTTAGGGTTAGCTAGCTACTATAGAAGATTTATATCAAAGTTTGCCAGTATTGCAAAACCACTACATGAGTTGGTTGGCCAACTCAACCAGCAGCAGACAGGTGATACCAAGAAGAAGAAAGTACCCATAGGAAAACTGTGGACTCGGGAATGTCAGGAGGCATTTGATCATTTGAAAAAAGCACTAACTTCAACACCTTTGTTAGGCTTCCCAGACTTCTCCTTACCCTATATATTAGAGGTGGATGCCTCGTACTCAGGCCTAGGGGCCATACTCTCCCAGATTCAGGATGGTAAAAAGAGAGTCCTGGCTTATGCCAGTCGCACACTACGCCCCTCAGAGCGCAACGCCAAAAGCAGCTCTAAACTTGAGTTACTTGCAATGAAATGGGCGATGACAGAGAAATTCCGAAGTTATCTTATAGGTGCTAGAGTAGAAGTCTATACAGATAGTAGGAATTTAGCTTTCTGGCAAAAAGCAAAACTAGGTGCCATTGAACAGAGGTGGATAGCACAGATGTCCATGTTTGACTATACTGTCAAACATAAACCAGGTCGTGCCAATGGGAATGCTGATTACTTATCTAGGTATCCTTTTGAAGAACCAGGGAAATCAGATGAAGAGGGTGATATCCCAATCAGCCACATAACTGCTAAACCAGTCCATCCAGAAGTAAGAACCATCAGAGAAGAAGAAGTAACTGAAGATGGACAAGATAATGCTGAGGCTAATGTGCCATTGTTGACATTACCATCATACTCGCCTGGAGAGTTGAGAAAGCTACAGGAAGAAGATGTGCACGTGCATAAAGTGCTAACTTGTGTGAGTGAGAGAGTGAGACTGAGTAAGTCAGAAATGAGGAGTTTACCTCCTGAAACCAGAACGTTGTTAAGGCAGCGAAACAGGTTGAATGTGATTAATGGGCTTTTATATAGAAAGATAAAGAAGCCAGGCAGGGGCCACATTTTTCAGTTGGTAGTGCCTGAGGCACTGAAACAGAGAGTGTTGGAATCAGTACACAACACTGGCCATCAAGGTAGAGATAGGATGGTGCAAACTTTGAGAGATCGTTGTTATTGGGTCGGCATCACAAAAGATGTTGAATTGTTTTGCAAGAGGTGTGGCAGATGTAATATTGCAAAACCACCTCATATTAAATATCAGGGTCCATCTGGTAATTTATTGGCGTCTAAGCCTTTTGAAGTTGTGTCTATGGATTTTACTTTGTTGGAAAAAGATAGTCATGGTTATGAGAATGTACTGATTGTCACAGATGTGTTCACCAAGTTTACAATGGCCATTCCTACAAGAGACCAGAAAGCCTCTACAGTTGCTAAAGCATTGGTAGAAAAATGGTTTTTATATTTGGGAGTACCCCATAGACTCCATTCAGATCAGGGCAGAAACTTCGAATCAGCAGTGATAGCAGAGCTCTGCAGAGTATATGGGATTCAAAAGAGCCGAACAACAAGCTGGAACCCAAAAGGAAACGGCATAGCAGAGAGATTTGGTAGGACTCTACATGATCTTCTGAGACCATTAGAAGCAAGCCAGAAGCGAAAATGGTCTGAACATCTGGCAGAAGTCTTGCTGGTTTACAACTCCACACCACATTCGTCCACAGGATACTCACCATATTACCTGGTGTTTGGGAGAGAACCCAAACTGCCAATTGACTTTATGCTGGGTGTGGACAATGAGGAGGATGAAAATGAAGAGGTGGATATGGAGAATTGGGTGACAGGACATCTTTCTCGGCTGCGTAATGCACATGTTAGGGCAGGCGAAAGATTGAGGCAGTTGGCTGCGGTGAGAAAGGGGAGATTAGACAAGTCATCATCTCCCAGGCAGTTAGCAGTGGGAGAAATAGTTAGGAAAAGAATCCATTATACAGAGAGATGCAAAATCAAAGATCAGTGGTCAATAGACAAGTATACAATAGTACAAATTCCAGGGGCAGCAGGGGGCCCATATGTTGTCAGAAAGTTGGGAGATAATGAGCCAGCCATTAGAGTGGCAGGGCATGAACTAAAACGATGCGAGGAAGGTGCAGTAATAGAAGCACTAGAAGAGGTAATTAGATTACCAGAAGTGCCTGTTGTGGCGAAGGAGGAAGAAGCACAAACTAGGTTACCAAGAAATGACTGGTACATGTTTGTACCAGGAGATCTTAATGTCAGGCGCTCAGAGAGAATACGTCTCAGGAGAGACGGGCGAGGCAGAAGAGGTGGTGTACGAATGTAAAATAGTGTGGTATTGAAATTATTAACCTGTTTGTCGTGTAACTGAAACTTTCTACATTAATTGTTGGTTGTAGGAAATGGTGTCCTTTTGTTTTTGTTTGTTGAGAATTATTCAATGATGATAGTGAAGTTTGTCTCTATTAATAATGTTTATTTGCACCTCGACATGAATCGTCTTTTCATGTTGATACCTACGTGCTTTTGTAAAATACGGGCACTATTAAGATTTGGGTGACAGAGGATTTGCTCCTCTTCTCTAAATCTGATTGGTTTTATAGTGTAAACATTTGTTATTATGGTTGTATGTCATTGATGCCTGACAATGTACTTTTTGATGGTAATAGTTATGTAGCGCCGAACCACATTTTTTAAATATTGATATTGTTGGAGATATGCAATTAGCAGCTAATGGGTAGCGCCTATGTGAATTTGATTGTTTGTTCTGTTGTTGTTACAGGGCAGTGGCATATTAAGCAAATGCTTATATTGACATTGTTTTATTATTTTTGGTGCCCCTATGTATTGCATACATGGAGCTGGGTGTTGATTTTGAGGTCAGGATGGCGGGATGATTTTTGTATGCAGATGCATATTCCTCAGGGCCACCCATAAGATACGGTATTATATTTTGGCAGACTGATGATTTTTTTTGTAAATGGTCACTGATATTTGGTATTTTTTTACTTAAAGCTTCACGTTCAGGGGATATAATTGTTAGCAGAGTTACACTGAAAGGTTGGGGGCCAATGATGAAGTCCCACTGACTGGTTGTTTACCTAAATAGTCCCAGATTTTCACAGGGCCTTGCCTAACACACCAAGAGTAGAGATTGTTCTTTTTCGACGTGGGTCCGTCGAAGAGTTAGGAGGGAAATGTGTGAACGACTGATACGTCACAAAATGGGATAATAAGGCACTAGATAGTGATGCCACCAATACCGGTGGGTCGTGGAATTTGGAAGTACCTAAGTTCATTGACCAGGATATGTTTTAAACAGTTAAGGAGTTCAGGGCCTGGGGCGACAAATGAACTGGTAAACTCTGGATCACCCAAACTGAAACTAGAGTAAGATTTTTCAACCAAAAGTAACGTAAATCTGTTCTGAACTGTCAAGTGGCCGTGAGTAACTCTAGATGGTGGGGAATTTATAGGTACAAACAGTTCAGGATTAATCTGGAGCTGTCAGAAAAAGACACATGCCACATAGTTTATAGGTGCATACAAGATGGGAAATAAACGGAGACTTTCAGGGGACAATAGCAGGTACCCAAGCTGACATATTTACGGCTGTGAGAACACACATGTACCCACAGCGGACTTTGAACCCAGGTGGGGACGTAGCGGCGGTCAAGTAAGTTAGAGATGCAGATTAAATATGCAAATTGGCCAGGGCGTGCTGTAAGCTGATTGGTAGTCCCTCGGGGGATACATGGAAATGTCCGTGTGACTTAGGTTGCGAAGCCGCGCCAGCATCGGGATAAAAGGGGCCTCTTCAAACCAAATTGGGAAGCCAGAGGGTGCCTAAGCCCGAAACTTGAAATTAGCTAAAGCCACTGAGAAATGGCGCAAATGCCACTTTGAGTGATAAAATCACCAATGTTACAAAAATATTGATCGCTGTGACTGGTATGTATTCTCTATACTTAGTTCTAAATCTAAGAAAAAGTTAACATTTGCAATGCTACTGAATAATTTTATAAGATAGAGAAGGCACGGAGTTAACCAAGAACCCACCATTCGCATGATAGGCAAAGTGTAATAATAAACAGAGGTTTGCCCTTTCAATATGCAAAGTATAATTAATTACTAGCTAATTCCTGAGTGTGACCATTAAATTCAAGTTGCTAGCATTTAGGAAAACCTGGGAGGACATTCCCAGCAGAATATAGCAGTGTATAGCTCTCCTGACTCTACCGCGCATACGGTCTGCGCAAAGTTGCAGGCTTCTGCAAGATGGCTGAATGCAAGTTGAAAAGGTAAACAAGAAGATAGGTGGAGATTCGCAGTGATGTGTCCAAGAGGAGACCGCTCAAATGTCCAAGTAGCTTAGCAGAATTCAGACAAGTAGAAAGGTAGAGAGACAGTAGGAAGAGATGTAGGGAATAATCCTCCTGTGTTGAGATGAACAATCACCTGAAGACTGCGCTGTTGTTGTGGGCGGGGTGTGACTTTGTTGTGATCACAAAGGCTTGAGGTAGGCTGGACAGGCTGTTGTTGAAGAATTCCACTTGTGAATACTATGATTGGATTCTTATAATGCATTTAAATAATCCCTATAATGAATGTTGTAGAAGTGGCACATGATGATGATGGCATCACCATGAACAGAGAATGTATTAGAAGCCAGGATGCCCAGGTTCTGACAAGAGGAAAGTCATTGCACCTGTAGGGACCTGAACACAGCAGTGTTTGATATATGATAAGGGGTAGGATTATCACAGCCAAGAGAGTATATGGAGAACGGAGGCACAGGAAATGGGGTTATCATTAATGCTAGTGAGGAGGAAAATCTGTAAGGAGGCAGCCAGGCCAAGTGCTGCAGGGAGGTGTATTGAAATATAACTATACCCATGAAAATGACAACAGGGTGGGGAAACCAGGTTTATGTTTGTGGCACATAACAGGTAATGTTTTAGGTGTGGTGCATTGTGGTCGCATTTAAATTACCATGACAGGAAGAATCAGTGTGTCTCTGTTATGGCATATCAGTGTGGGTTTAGTTATAAGTAGAAATTACATTAGGCTGGTAGCTTTGTTTATAAGTGCACAGCAATGGCTGAGGCGAATGATCCGCAGTGATCAAACTAGGCAATTATGAACTGCACAGCCAGAGGCACCCCCACTAGGCTATATTGTGTTTGAAGTCAGATGACTTAGTATGTCTCAATAATGCTAAAACTGTAGTGATGGTGGGCGTACGGAGGTGTAGAGTGGCACGGTGAAAGCAATAGACAGGTGGTGCTTGATGACAATGTGTTATGTTCTCCTAGATAAATGTAGCTATGGTAATAATTATTCATGACTGTGTGCAGTGATGAAGGTGCCAGGTTGAACACTACACATAGGATAGTGTTGTTTATAATTATAAGGTTCATGATTATGAGGATAATAATCTGTGTTGTTCAGGTTTGACAAATGTGAACAAATAAGAATAGTCTCCTGATCAGCCAGTACGAGAGGTGCACTCATAATGGATCTGGGGTATTATTGGCTGAGCTTGATCAAAGTGGGGAATAATATTGTAATGACTTTAGGTGGCGTTATATGTCTGAGTTGTTGGCGGTGACTTATGTTATAGCCAGTGTCCTGGGGATGTCATATTGAGTTGCATATCCTATATGTCTGCTTGATTGCTGTTGGTGTATTCAACTGTATTTATGTCCTGTATGTACATGTTCAAATGGTGTTGTCCTGTTAGTCGTTGTACACCGGGGTAGCTCAGTTGTGCTCTGCGTTGATTTTGTTACTTATTGGGGTTGCTGTGTAGCCTTGGCATTGTGTAGTGATCTCAGCTAAGATGATTGGGATTAGGATTGTAATGATGGCTATGGTAAGAATGATTGTGATGGTGATATGATTGTGGTAATGGCTATGTTGAGGCTGATCATGTAATGATGTCAACTAAGATGATTGGGATGATGATGGCTATGGTAAGAGTGATCATTTGATGATTGTGATGGTGATATGATTGTGGTAATGGCTATGTTGAGGCTGATCATGTAATGATGTCAACTAAGATGATTGGGATGATGATGGCTATGGTAAGAGTGATCATTTGATGATTGTGATGGTGATATGATTGTGGTAATGGCTATGTTGAGGCTGATCATGTAATGATGTCAACTAAGATGATTGGGATAAGGATGGCTATGATGAGAGTGGTCATTTGTTGATTGTGATGGTGATATGGCTATGGTGACATGGTTGTGAGCATGGCCCTGCAAGAGTGATCATATGGTAATTATGATTGTGATGGTGATTGTGATGAGGGATATGGTGTGAGACTAGGGATATGTGGAGAGCTGGTAGCAAGCATAGGATGTTGTAGAGTAGGTGTGCTTTGTCATTTATTCTTTTATGTGGAGCATATCCTATAACCTATTCGTATCATTGTTGTCCAGTGGAAGCATCGTGTGGTTGGTGTGAATTTACACAGTCCATGTCTATGGTTGTGCCACAAAGACATTGTTTACATACACCATTGTCGTACTGGTTGTCCTGTGAAGTCTTTTTATGGATGCAACTGAATGTGTCAAATGGTGGCAGAGTCTATAATTTTGTGCATTTTGTTTGTTTATTTGCAGCTATGAGTTAGTATGGTCGTATCAGGAGTCTATTTGGGTTCCTAATTACGGATAGAATTATGGGGTTTTGATTTGTTTGGCATTATCTCGGTTTTGAAAGGGTTCATTTTTTTAGCAATAAAATTGATATCAGTATGTCATTTGGTTTGTTATTTGAGTTGAATAATTGCTGTGGTTGGAACTGCCTATGTGGTAATTCATTGCCTGGAATCAAACATTAAGATATCTTGATTCTCTGTCTACCCGAACCTGGTAACCATCTTCTTCTTATCCTATCTCTTTCTTGACCAGGCGAGAGAATGGTATGAGGTGCTTGAACTCTCTTTTTTTTTTACTCTCTCTCCTTAACTGTGGCCCTAACGCAGTCGACGTTGCATTTCTTTTTCTCTAGCACCCAAGTATAGGGAAACCCTGTCTCCCTCTGCTTAAGCATTCAATTTCGTTTTCAGTAGGTTGGTCCTCAACTTGCCGAAAACAAAGGGGGTTGAGGCCACACGAGGTCTATTTGGGAATAGACGGATATTCGTGTCCGACATTATAATTTGTGTGAAGGTATGGCAGAATATCAACGTAACACAGAGGGAAGTTAAAGGGAACTGAGAAGCAAGCTCAAAGGCATGAGGCAGTAGACAGATATGTGCGACTAGGGGACAGGCATGTGCGACCAAGCTGACTCATGTCAAGTGTAGAGATAAGGAAGAACCCAAAAATGTAGAACATTTTTGAAATTGCGGGGGGCATATGCCATGAGTCAGATTACTTAAGACCTGGGTAACAGCAACATAGATTGTTGGAACATTAATAGTGATAAATAATCACGGAGTGTGATAAGGAAAAGACACCGGTAACGGGCTAAAGATAGTGGCCAATAGAATTGCGAGGAGGAGGGCACGTGATGTGGTTCGGAACACAGTGCGCGGACATTGGAGAAGGGAGTTGGTCCGGGAGACACAGGGAGGTTGACATCGTGAAGATGGCCAAGACCAGCTGTATCAGATGAAGATGGAGAGTGTTCAAAGGTGAAGAGGAAAGCCTACGAGTAAGGCGGCATGGACAGCGTTAGAGTGTTGTAGAATCTGTGTTACCGCGAGAGCGACGACCGGTATACATCAGGCTTGTAAACACACGGCAGTGCAGAAAACTGGGGGAGCCGTGTCGCTCGCTGAATTGAGGGCCCGGTAATGACGCAGTATAAACTGTAAGTTGATGCACTGTTCTAATGTATTATGAATTAATGGTATTGTGAATAAAGTTAGTTATTCGTTCGGTCGGCTTGTGGAACTGCTATTCTTTGTGTCATTGGACGTGTTTATTCTTAAGTTGCCAAGGTGCATACAACATAACCCCTAGTAACACTTTGGCACCACCCTTTACACATATTGAGTGTATAATAGTAAAGTCAGTAAGCCTCCCTTTACACGTCTTGAGTGTATAATAGTAAAGTCAGTAAACGACACTTTAAACGTCTTGGGTGTATGATGCTCCTTGGCGAAGTGGTCAAGCCGTTTGATTCGTGCTCCGAAGGTTGTGGGTTCGATTCCGGGCCGCGTCCTTCGGTGCACGAGTTAAATTTTTTGGAGACTCTTGTGGGTCGTCACTAGAGCTACGGAGTTCTGCTTTGTGCGACGCTTTCCGTGCTGTGGAAAGAGACCGAGTCATATGGGATAAAACCCGGTGCAATGAAGTCGACCCTGTCGACTTTTAAGCGACTTTTTTTTATAGTAAAGTCAGTAAACCACCTTTTACATATTTTGAATGTATAATAGTAAAGTCAGTAAACCACTCTTTACACGTCTTGGGTGTATAATAGTAAAGTCAGTAAACCACTCTTTAAACGTCTCGAGTTGTAAAGGGTTTATGGTGCTGGCCCCACATTTTATAGACACATCGAAACTCAAGTAATGCTGGGGTCAATATCTCGCCGAATACCTTTATTTCCCAAGAAACAGTTGGTACCTATTGTAGACTGGTTGGAGCTGAGAGCCGTGGATACTTTAAAGAAATCTAGTATTAAACCGTGACTACCAGGCTGGCTGGCAAGCAGGTTAGGTACTGTACCATCGCGACAACCTCTAGTGCACTAACTCAACAATTAGCTACAAGCTCCATGGCCACAACATCTGGTGCACTAACTGAACACTAAACTTCAAGCTCCATTGCTAAAACATCAGGTGCACCACCTCAATACTAAACTTCAAGCTCCATGGCGACATCTGGTGCCCTAACTGAACACTAAACATTAAGCTCTATGGACATAACGAGGAACGGTAGACACTCTTCACGAACCCTCGCCTGGCAGTGCAAATCTTCAAAGACGGCTATTGTAACAGACAGAGGAGAAACAAGCAGAAGAATAACAACAAGAACACGAACAACCATAACGTAACTATAGAGCTGTATTACGAGATTTATTTTCACTTAAGAACGTTTTTTTAACATTCTCGTACATCACTTTGAAGAATAACGTAGGTTGAGAAAGAAGGAGAAACTGTGACAAGCACAAAGAATGAGATACCAGATTGTGAGGGAAGACTAATATTTGTATTGCTTAAGAAAGAGTTACGGTTTTAAGTGCATAAAAGGGAGCCAAGCCAAAGATGGCTCACATTTCAAAGTCTGGTTCTCGTTTTTGCTGCTGTACACATTTGTTCTGAGAATCAAAACTAAATACGCCGGATCCCAGTCCAGGAATAGTTGTTACACCGCTTCCGTTCTGTTGACATAGTTCTACACTAGACTGCTGCAAGTGATCTCAACTGAATACCCGTCTCCTCAAACAGAACATAGGAATATCTCTCAATGTAGTGGATGTATGCACAGGCGGGTAATGTGGCAATAGCGCTGTCTTCTGTTTAAGTGATCTCATTCTTGTTGTTGTTGTTGATGTTGTTGTTGTTGTTGTTGTTGTTGTTGTTCTTCTTCTTCTTCTTCTTCTTCTTCTTCTTCTTCTTCTTCTTCTTCTTCTTCTTCTTCTTCTTCTTCTTCTTCTTCTTCTTCTTCTTCTTCTTCTTCTTCTTCTTCTTCTTCGTCTTCTTCTTCTTCTTAGCCCACCTCTTATTTTTCTTCCCGCTTTTACCCACCGCCTTTCCCATTTCGTTTTCTTGCAGTGAGCAACACGTTCATTAGACATTGTCCGTGTGCCTGTACAACAGCTGTCACCTCTTAAAGTACAGCATACTCAGTAGAAATATCTGTACATTTTGTTCAACGCTCCCATTTTTATGAATGAAATTCGCCACACCCTCAGCAGAAATACCGGTCCGTATAATATTAATATTTGCACACCTTTTCACTTGGTTCTAAAATAGTGTGTGGTTTGAGACTCCTGACTTTCTCACAGTACGGAATGTGGGGCGTACCTTTTATCATCCAAGCAAACATCATTATCGATATTTGAGGTCCAACCTTTCAAATCTAACAGTGAAGCGCATCCAAGTAGCCATCTGTTTATTGAAGAGTTAGTCTGTTAGCGGCTGCTCATGGGAATGTTTGTCTTCTTTGAATTAATGTTCTTAAACCCCAGTGGAGCATTTTCATCTCAACCATCTCTGGCTCGCATTCCATCACCTGCCATCTCTTGTAGTTACTTCCATAGCATGTTAATATTGCATTAATACAGCTCCTTGGCACATCAAAACAATGTTTTCCCGTAGTCAATTTGAATAACGAAGACACAAACCATATATAGTGCGATTTATTGCCTGGCACATTTCGCTGCACCTCATCAGGTACTTACTGCAGACACACCACAATTATAAACTTCCGGCGTCGTCCATTGCACGTCATGTCTTGGAAACCGGTCATGTCATTGATAGAGACAGCGCTTTTCGCGTGTTGTTTTATAAACAAAATAGTCGCTTGTTAAAGTTTGCGGAAGCGATAATGATCCATCTGCACAAGCCACTTGTATGCAAACAGAAAGACATGATAGTCAGTTGAAAATTACCATGGTAAACAACTGATATTACTGAGCTTGAACGATGATTCTAATTATTTTACTCTACGTTTCTTGGCAAATGTTTCCTTGGTAACTCGAATGGCCGAAGCTTAAACTCGAAGATGAAAAAAAGTACAAGAAGGAAAATATAAACGTCGAAAAGCACCAACAGAAAATACACAAAAAAGGAGACTAAAAGACCTAATAAAAAGTCCTTATAAGGACTACAGCCAGTGAAGCCAGACGAGCCAGGAGCCTACACCAACAAAGAAAACCACAAGAACAGACGAGCACAAAGGATAGCCGCCGATCGATCCCCAAGCTGACGTCACAGACACAAACCAACATAATCAGTCCGAGATAGGACTCACAAGACAAGAACTAGGGTGAACAAACCCACAAAAACCACGGACCTTAACAATAACCGACGCTGAGGAAGCAGATTGAACGAGGCCGAATTTTGAATTTTTGTTTTGAAAATTGGAATGGAATAGTTTCCTTGGCCGTTTGAATGCCAGGTTTCGTAAATTCTAGGTCACGACATAAGTGGCCTGCATTCAGCCGCAAATATTTCTCTGAAGGTTCTCGGCATTATCCAGTAGGCATGGGAAAGGCCTGGGTCGATCCCCAGAGCTGAACTGTTTGAAAACGCGGATCCTGCTACTGGTTGGATCGACCCCGGGCCACTGGTCTGGCAATCATCGTTGGTCAGTGTGGCTGGTTCTGCACCGCTGACTGGGTTATCGTGCTTGATAAGGCAGAAGTAGTCAAGTCCTTTGGGTTCATGTGTATAATGTAAAGTGTAAAGTTTAAACTGTACAGTGTATGGCGTGGGGGAACATATAAATCAACATGCCTTGGGGATCACGGAAGAGTGTGTTCGAAATCGTATACAAAGCTTCAAAACAATGTATCTTATTAGTGAATTTAAGTATATAAACCACAATCAATAGGGCCATATCAAGTAGGCATTTGAAACCGGGGTTACGCGGACAGAAAGACTTCATAGTTACTCTCCGATTACCGTGAGGATAATCAAAGCTCCACAATATCCATGGCTGTGTGTATTATATATTTGATCCGAAGTATGATTCATCTATTCACTACATAAAACTCTGCAGTACGCATCTGACGAGATGCAGTGACATACACCAGGCAATAAATCGTGCAACGCACACGGTGTTAGAAGCACTATCCAGAACACAACTCAGGAATGTATATATGCGAATGTTTGCCCGCTATTCACACATCATCAACATAGAGATTGTGTGGGCGGACAGGTGAGGTAATTTGGTCAACAAAGGACGATTCTCCTGTAAGCTTTTGTTAGGATTGCCTTTTGATTCTATCACAGACAGCCATCATCTTTATTGTGGGAAGGTATGCTAGCAATGTCTCCTGTTGGGTTCCAGTTAGGACACATTTTTACAAGCTATCTCTACCGCGCGCGTAGGATCAGTGATTTCATCTCACACGTTTAGAGTTACGCATCAGCTTCATGAGATACCATCAGAGATCACATTATGTAAGATAAACATTACGTACATTTTAGAGAAATCACAATACACAACATATTAGGGAGTAGAATTAGAGAAGACGCAAAAATGCTGTGGTGTAGATACAGAGGTGCAACATATTTCATATAGTAGATATTAGAGATGAAATCGTATAACAGAGACCATCGAGTAGATATTAGAGATGAAATCGTATAACAGAGACCATCGAGTAGATATTAAAGATGAAAGCATACAGAAGAGGCCATAGAGTAGATATTAGAAATGAATGTATAAAACAGAGGCCATATAATAGATATTAGAGACCACATAATACAACAGATATCATAGAGTAGATATTAGAGATGCAATGATACAATAGAGACCATAAAGTAGATATTAGAGATGACACAATGCAACAGAGACTTCTTCTTCTTATCGTCCATGCTCTGGGGCGTTGGTGATCATGCATGACCACAACCTTTTGTCTCTTGTGCTACGAATCATTCCTGACACCGACGTTCCTCTATGCCGTAATCTCAAACCGTCCAGCATCTTCTGTCTTGATCTCCGCCTGCCTCTCTACCCCCCTAACTTTCCAGCTGGGATGTTGTACTCCAGCTCTCCCCTTCTCATGACACGCCCAAAGAATGTGGACTTTCTTCTTCTGATTCTCTTTGTGAGTTTATTTCTTTCAATATATCTTCATTGCCCTTTCTATCAGTCCACAGATTTCACGTCATTCTTCTGTACAACCACATCTCCGCAGCTTCCATTTAATTCATCTCTTGCCTGTCTAATTGTCCATGATTTTCTTCCGTGCATCAGAAACAGCAGAAGCTATGGAGCAGTAATTAGAGACGACACCAAACAACATATGCCATTGACTGTCGGTCACAAAGGTGAAGTAACTGTATGTCAGTGTGGCATTGACATCTGAACTATATGTCAGTGTCAACATAATGTTGTGCCCTGACATCCGGCTGTAGGCGGGATCTTCATTGTTAGTTATATACAAGTAGCGAAAGCAGCGGTGACTCAGTGATGAGGACGCTTGCCCCCCCCCCCCCCCCCCCCCCCCCGGCCTTGTTGTCATATGTTCAAATCCCTTCTAGACAGTATGTGATTTTACTGTCAGTCAATGGAGTTCCAAAATCCACCAAGCTTATTGTACGTGGCAAGACATTTCCTTGGAGGTAAAGTCCACCAAGCTTATTGTACATGCCAGGACACGTCCTTGGGGGTGAAGGCGGCCAGTAGGATGTGAACCAAACACCAATGGATCTACAAACGGGAGCCGTTAGCTGACTTGTTACTTTACATAAGTATATAAATATATAAACCTTCCGCCACATCGGGAGTCGTTAACCGAATTGTTACTTTATGTAAATACATAAACTCACAAGGAAGAGAGGCAAGCAGCTTTACATAGAAGAACATCAATATCAGAGATGATTGACAGCACAAAAGGCAGAAAAAGATTGTAGATGACACTATCACCAAAGCCACGCGGCATGGCCTACACCTCTTCTTGTTCCTCTCTTCCTCAATTTACATCAGTAAGTATGGGGTGGGGGGGGGGGGGGGAGATGTAAAGATCTTTCATGCACTCTTTCTAATTCTCTTCGTAAGTTGGTTTTGGTACAATCACTTCATGTTTTCCACGATCTTCCCCCTTGCTCTGTATGCATTCTATTTCTTCAATGTGGCCCTTTGTAGCAGAAGGTAGCAGGGAAATTTTTTGAGGTTGCCGTACCATCTAATCTGTTGTTGTTTAATGAAGTGCATGACCCCGTGGCACTGTTAAGACAGGAACAGGGAGCTGATCTACGACTCTGGTGATCGAGTGAGATGGCAAAACATGACCGCCCACGCTTATCAGCATGGCACATGATGGATGGATGGACTGAATTTTGCGTGTGGATTAGCTTTCCCTATTAACAGTGTCCCTCGCCATCAAGCGAACCCACTCCGACTTCAGATGTACTTGTAAGTTACGTCCCCAAGTCAAGGACGACAGGTCAACATTTTAGTCCAGCTGTCCGGTGTAGGGGTTGAACTGCTGACCTCGGCATCAGCACAACGGATGTTTAAGAATACGCGTTCTTACCCATTCGACCATGCTGAGCAGCTAACACACATGAGAATGCAGAAGGGAAATATGCAGAAGACTACATACAAACGGAACTTTGT
Source organism: Cepaea nemoralis (assembly GCA_014155875.1). Taxonomy (NCBI): domain Eukaryota; kingdom Metazoa; phylum Mollusca; class Gastropoda; order Stylommatophora; family Helicidae; genus Cepaea; species Cepaea nemoralis. Next base: position 60,043 of record JACEFZ010017143.1, on the reverse strand, counting down.
TTCTCTTTCATGTGTTCTACGTACCAGTTTTTTTTATTCACATCTCTCACTCTCTCTCTCTCCCTTTCTCTCTCTCTCTCTCTCTCTCTCTCTCTGTATGTGTGTGTGTCTTTCTCTGTCTCGCTTTCTATCTTTCTCTCTTTCTTTCTCTGTCTCTCTCTCTGTCTCTCTCTTTCTCTCTCTGTATGTATCTATCTATGTATCTATCTATGTATCTGTGTATCTATGTATCTATCTATCTATCTATCTATCTATCTATCTTGTGCGTGGGTGGGGATGTGTGTGTATATGGGTAAGGGTGTGTGGTTAAGGGATGTGTGGCTGGGGGAATGGGTGGATGGAGGATGTGTGGTTGGGTGGAGGATGTGTGGTTGGGTAGAGGATGTGTGGGTGGGTGATTGTATATGAGTAAGAGTGTGTGGTTAAGGGATGTTTGGTTGGGGGATAGGTGGGTAGAGGATGTGTGGGTGGGTAGAGGATATGTGGGTGGGTGAGTGTGTGCAGGTTAGGAGATGGTGGGGGCTCGGGATAAGTGAGTGGGCTGGGGGAGATGGGAGATTATGTGGGTGAGTGCGGAATTTGTGTGTGGGTAGGTGCGGAATATGTGAGTTGACGGGGAGATGTGTGTGTGGCTGAGGAATGTGTGTTTGGTTGGGTGGTTGGAGGTGTGTGGGTGGAGGAGGATATTGGGTGAGTGATTGTTGGTGGGAAATGGGACGGGTAAAGGATATGTGAGTGGGTGGGGAGATGTGTGTAGGTGGGGATGTGTGGGTTATTGAATGTATGTGTGCTTGGGGTGTGGGTGGATGGGATGTGTGGTGGATGAGAGGTGTGTGTGGGTGGGGAGATGTGTAGGGATGTGGTGGATGGGTGGGGGAATGTATTGTATGTGTGTGTGGTTGGGTGGGGGAGTTGGAGTGAATGGGGGATGTGTGGGTGGGTGGTGGATGTGTCTTATAACATAGTAATATGCATTGTTTATGTTTACAAAATTCATGTGACAATGTTTTTTTCCTATGCACTGTTCATGAAAGAAAGATGAGTGATTGGAAGGGCCGAATGTAAGACGGGCCTGCGTGCCCAATTTGTTACCCTTTGAAAATAAAGTCTGTTCGTTCGTTCGTTCGTTCTATCTATCTATCTATCTATCTATCTGCTTGTCTGTCTGTCTGACCCGGCCCGGCTTCGCCCAGCTCCTGGTGGGGAGCATCTCATTTAATTCATATAAGTAGTCATATAAGCTCCCGTTCCCGACTATCTATCTGTCTGTCTGTCTGTTTGTCTGTCTATCTGTCTATCTGACCCGGCCCGGCTTCGCCCAGACCCTGATGGGGAGCATCTCATTTAATTCATATAAGTAGTCATATAAGCTCCCGTTCCCGACTATCTGTCTGTCTGTCTGTTCGACCCGGCCCGACTTCGCCCAGGCCCTGGTTGGGAGCATCTCATTTAATTCATATAAGTAGTCATATAAGCTCCCGTTCCCTATCTATCTATCTATCTATCTATCTATCTATCTATCTATCTATCTATCTATCTATCTATCTATCTATCTATCTATCTATCTATCTATCTATAGATAGACCTTCTTCTTCAGGTTTCCGGCTACCAGCCGACGTGATTTCACAAGCTCTCCCAATGTTTATATAATTTAACAAAGTTTTGCCTATTTCAATCGAGATGCTGTGTATATCATTGTGTTTTTCTAAAACTGGATCTAATACTAATTAATATATTAAGTTTATGTGACTATTATTTAGTGAAATGCTGATTTCTTTGTGAAATGTAAGGTAAGAACGTTCAGTTTTGAAAACTACCAATTATCGGTTAACGACAACGTGTGATTTAACCATGTGGGACTAGCGCGTGGTTAGTCGCCAAGCACGCGTTACCGAAAGGCGGCGAACTTGTGTGTACTCCCGGCCTGTGGAGCCTCATACATTACTAATATGGCGTCCAACTTACGGAACTCTACTTTATCCAAGCGCCATGAAAATACAAACAAAGACAAGACGGGGAAAAGTTTGACGAGCACGCCACCCAAACGTCGGATTTCTTCAACGCCAACTTCACAAGTGTGGTCTAGTGAATCTGCAGACACTGATCCCAAGCTCAAGCTGGACGAACATCACAGTTCAGTAGCCCAATCTGATGAGACTAACACATCATCTTTAGTCACTCTTTCCTCAGCCGAACCACACAACCACAACGCCTGTCGTGAACTCATCCAGGCTTTGGAGGACAGGCTAAAAGACTTTATTTCCAACAACACAACTAATATCATTGCCGTGTTTAAAGAAGAAAACGCTCGCCTTCAAAAAGAAATCCGCCTCCTTAAAGAAGAGAAGGACACCTTTAAAACAACAATCCATGCCTTAAAACTAAAGAGTGCACAGTCATTTGACAAAAGTGCACAAACAGGAAGTATTCATAGTGCTGCAGAGGTGTGTATGACCAGTGGATTTTCGTCGCAAAATGACATACAGTTAGTTTCCACAGGCTGCAACACTACTAAACCTGTAGAACGCGCACCATCCATCTACCCCATTGATGTGCGTGTCAGCAATAGGTCCCAGGCCTCAAGTGTAGACTCTCCAGCAGCAGACGAGAAGTTAAAGAGCTCAGCCACTACCACTACTGAGCATCAAGAACCAGCCCAAACAAGTAACGACTATAATAAACAAGAACGCATGAAAGATGACAGCGATCAGTGGCAAGAAATCAAACGGGTGCGTCAACAGCGTGAAATAACAATGGATGACAGTGCAACTCATGTCGTCATTGGAGACTCTCTGCTCAAGGGAATCTATAGTGACCGCATGTCATCTTCTGACAGCGAAACTACCTCGATCTACCCGCTACCAGGAGCTGACATTGATAGACTGACCTCTACACTGCGGAAATTCAAGGTGAATGATAGAATTAGAAGAACAACAGTCCATATTGGTGTCAACAATATTATGAACAATCACATCATAAGCACCTCACAACTCGCTACATTAGAGGTGTTGTTGCGCAAGAAATTTCCTAAAGCATCTATTTTCTTTTCATCAATCATCCCGCCATGTTATGGATTCCAGCGCCGCACTGCCGATGCTGGCAATCTGACTCTACATAAATTTTGTCAAGAAACTAACAATGCTTTCATTAATAATACCCCGTATTTCACATCGCCGTCCGGGGCTACCAAGAAAAAACTATATAAGGATCAACTACATTGTTCAAAACTAGGAACTAGCATACTAGCGAAGAACATAAAATATCCTGAACGTACACAACAATTAGAACCAGTTTCAGTTACAGGAGTAAACCGATCTTCACCTCCGGCTGTAGCCATCTCTCAGTGTTCAGAAAACACTCAACCTCTGCCCACACCACCCTTGCCTATTCCCCAGGAATACAAGGCTGTAAATAGCGACCCAGGCTCCAATCCCAATGTTGCTAACTATGGTGCATTGTTTCCTCCCTTGCCCATAAAACAGTCTCCACCTAGCATGTCAAAGGGGACACCGATAAACAATGTTTCGGTGCCCTCGATGCCTGCTTCCAATGTATGCACTTCCAGTAGCTCTCATAGCAGTGGTCCCTCATTGGACGGTAATCCACACTCTTATCAGTGGAATTGTCAACTTCAACAGCTAATGCAATACAATCCTGCAGCTCTGCACCAAGCTTTAATGATGTCACTCCATCACAGACATTTTCCTATCCCCTCTAATAGTCGTAACTACCACTAAATAAAGTTTCAAAACCTCTGAAATTTTTCTACCACAAGCGACATCATCTTTTCATTGTGTAATGTTCGCCAATCACGATCAGTGGCTAAACAAAGATGGTCTACATATAGGCCATCTCAACATCTATCATTTGCTCAATAAATTACCTGAGCTTTCAGTAATACTGTGCAAACAGTTCCATGTGTTTGGAATCACAGAAAGTCGTCTCAACGACAAAATAACCGACTCTGAAATCTCTCTTAAGGGGTTTAAAGTAATTCGAAGAGACGCAAATCAAAAATTAGAGACAGGTATTGCTGTATACATTTCAAATTCTCTCAACTGTTCCCGTAGAAGTGATCTCGAGATAGAAGAGATAGAATGTGTTTGGTTAGAGGTGAAGCCAGTCAGCCAGCAACCGTTTCTCATTGGATACCTATATCGAAATCCCTGTGCTGGGTATAGTTGGTATGACTGTTTCACTACAATGATGGATAGGGTGTTTACAGCAGGTAGAGAAGTCATGATATTAGGTGACTTTAACATAGATATTACTAAATCCAACCAGACATGGGAAGATATCATTATATCTTACAATTTCAAACAACTAATAAATCGTCCCACAAGAGTTACAGACACCTCCTCAACTATAATTGATCATATATATGTTACTTGTCCAGTTAATATTACCGAATGTTCTGTTCCTGTTAGTGCAGTTAGTGACCATTACCCAATATGTTGTACATGGTCGAAAATTGGGTTCAAAACTCCTAAAAATAAACATTTAAGCATCAAATTTAGAAACTTTAAAGCTCTCAACCAAAATTTATTTTTAGACGACTTAAAAAATGCAGCCCTTGAACATGTTTACCAACTTCCTGATCCGGATGATGCACTAGCTTACTGGACAAAGGCAGTATACAATGTATTTGATAAACATGTGCCAGTCAAAGAAGTTCGAGTCAAGAATCAACATAAGTCCCCGTGGGTCACTAGCGAAGTTCTCGAAATCATGAGAGAACGAGATACAGCACACAAAAATAAAGATTTTATCAATTACCGCAGACTAAGAAATAAAGTTAAATATGAAATTCGTAGGATAAAGAAAGATCATTTCAAAAATTTGATTGTAGATAAATCAAATAACACAAATATATGGAAGGCTATTAACTCGCTAACCAACAAGAAACACACTTCAGAGTCAGCAATACCAAACTCTATAACATGCGAGGATTTCAGTTACTTCTTTCAATCAGAAATAGAGAATCTAAAGTCCTCAATACCAGACTCAGTATGTAATTTAAGTTCACTGTCATCATTCTGTGAA
>JACEFZ010017143.1:27500-50000 GCA_014155875.1 Cepaea nemoralis | reverse complement strand
ATGTGTCTTATAACATAGTAATATGCATTGTTTATGTTTACAAAATTCATGTGACAATGTTTTTTTCCTATGCACTGTTCATGAAAGAAAGATGAGTGATTGGAAGGGCCGAATGTAAGACGGGCCTGCGTGCCCAATTTGTTACCCTTTGAAAATAAAGTCTGTTCGTTCGTTCGTTCGTTCTATCTATCTATCTATCCGTCCGTCCGTCCGTCTGTCTGTCTGTCTGTCTGTCTGTCTGTCTGTCTGTCTGTCTGTCTGTCTGTCTGTCTGTGTATGTATGTTTGGCCCGAACATAACAACAAAATATAGAGAGAATAGAAGAATAGATAGAAAATATGATTGGAAGAGATCTATCTAAAGTAAACTTGGCTCCCGTTCCCGACTATCTGTCTGTCTGTCAGTCTGTCTATCTGTCTGTCTGACCTGGCCCGGCTGCACCCAGTCCCTGGTGGGGAGCATCTTATTTAATTCATATAGATATCTCTATCCAGGGGACTTAACTTAAGATGTAACAATGATACTAAATGTTATATCCCTTTTTTAAATATTTTTTTATATTTTCTTATGTTCAGTCATGTAATTACAAAATTAAATTTTAGGAAGGTAATAGCTGATAGCTGATAGATAAAACTATGACAGTTGCTTGCACAGGAATGAAAGGAAAACGTGTAGAAAATTTCATCTCAATCGGATGGATCGTTCGCGAACGCATAAAGGACGGATCCACATACATCCATACATACATACATACAACGACTTTTATAGATATAGATGAGACAATGGAGAATTAGGAACACATGCAACCATACATTAATGGAGAATCAGAGTTCCTAGAAGAAAATAAAGCAATGGGGAATTATTGGCCCTATACGAACAAGTGGCACTGAAGAATACTTTGTATCTTGGCTGAAAACTTGCCGGAAGTTGCATCAAATCAAACGTGTGAAGTCTTGGGAGTGAGTGGCAACTTGCAGTCTTGACAGACCAAAGTATATGGATTGAAATTTGGCCAAAATTCCATCTCACAATGCCGGGGCAGAGCTTCAGAGAACATGTGGTGCCCAAACTACATGTTCCCTCTCTCGGCCTTGCCTTGTTTGATCCGGAGGAATGGATAACCAGTACGTATGGAATACGGTAGGCTGCAGACGCTGGCGGCTCAACGTCAAACCTCCGAGACCTCGCCCACACGAGCAGGAGGCAAGCGGTGGCCAGACCCTAAACCTTTGTGACTTCACTTAAAGGCGTTCAGCCAATTCCCGCAGGTAAGGGTAGTATATGCGCCCGGACCACTGGGCTTGTACACCTGTCAAACGCAAGTGTCTGGACCTTGTAAGCGTGCACTACCATCAGACTCCCCGCCTGACTCGTGCGGATCCCGCGACCAAAGTGAATAGGCCCGCCGGAGATATTGCTCGTCTGCTGCGAGCAAATCTCCCCTCCTGTCACTGTGCGGATCCCGCGACCAGCGAGAATAGACCCGCTGGAGATATTGCTCGTCTAATGCGAATAAATCTCCAATTACCGAAGACTGAATAAGTAAAGAAACGATAAAAGTAGTGGTATTTCATTTGCGCTTGCGCTCCCACCTATACTACACCCTGGGGTAGACAAAAATACATAAAATCTCCTCTGATGTGGGAAGTCTCACGAGTAGGGAAGCCAAGAATACATCGAGAGTCGTATGATGACACTGGGGCAGCAGTAATTACAAATATGTGAAAGTGTGCAGCAAGAGGGCACCTCGCTCAAACACTTGATAAGTCGGTGATTCTCGTATTTCCATAGACAGAAGATCCAGGAATTGTAGAGAAGACTGCAACTAGGCGGTTGAGCAGGATCCTCGAATTGAACAAAACAAACAGCAGCCGCACGCCTGAACCATTCAAACAAATAGAAATGTAATGAAATGAATATATACAATAGACATACAATTCCACCTGAACTAAATGAGTACGAATTCCTATGTCGTTGACGCCCACATATTGCAAATCGTCTCATTGTGGATTCTCCAGTATAGGTATAAAGCTTCATATATACTGGATCAATGGAGGTGCTGTCATTTATATCTCATATTGTGACAACCCCTCATCTTGTTATAGTCAATTCTATGTGGCGTTTGTGATCGTGTCTGTGCACAACCTTCTGTCTCGTGTACTGCCAACCTTCTTATAGTCCTCTCCGTGTGGCGTTGGTGATCATGTCTGTCCACAGCCTTCTGTCTCGTGTACTGCCAACCTTCTTATAGTCCTCTCCGTGTGGCGTTGGTGATCATGTCTGTCCACAGCCTTCTGTCTCGTGTACTGCCAACCTTCTTATAGTCCTCTCCGTGTGGCGTTGGTGATCATGTCTGTCCACAGCCTTCTGTCTCGTGTACTGCCAACCTTCTTATAGTCCTCTCCGTGTGGCGTTGGTGATCATGTCTGTCCACAACCTTCTGTCTGGTGTACTGCCAACCTTCTTATAGTCCTCTCCGTGTGGCGTTGGTGATCATGTCTGTCCACAGCCTTCTGTCTCGTGTACTGCCAATCTTCTTATAGTCCATGCCGTGTGGCGTTGGTGATCATGTCTGTCCACAACCTTCTGTCTCGTGTACTGCCAATCTTCTTATAGTCCATGCCGTGTGGCGTTGGTGATCATGTCTGTCCACAACCTTCTGTCTCGTGTACTGCCAACCTTCTTATAGTCCTCTCCGTGTGGCGTTGGTGATCATGTCTGTCCACAGCCTTTTGTCTCGTGTACTGCCAACCTTCTTATAGTCCTCTCCGTGTGGCGTTGGTGATCATGTCTGTCCACAGCCTTCTGTCTCGTGTACTGCCAATCTTCTTATAGTCCATGCCGTGTGGCGTTGGTGATCATGTCTGTCCACAACCTTCTGTCTCGTGTACTGCCAATCTTCTTATAGTCCATGCCGTGTGGCGTTGGTGATCATGTCTGTCCACAACCTTCTGTCGCGTGTTCTGTCAATGTTCTTATAGTCCATGCCGTATGGCGTTGGTGATCATGTCTGTCCACAGTCTTCTGTCTCGTGTACTGCCAATCTTCTTATAGTCCATGCCGTGTGGTGTTGGTGATCATGTCTGTCCACTGCCTTCTGTCGCGTGTTCTGTCAATCTTCTTATAGTCCATGCCGTGTGGTGTTGGTGATCATGTCTGTTCACAGCCTTCTATCAGATGACGGAGCACGTGCGGGCGGTCAGAAAAGTATTGTAAATCATGTCTACTTCTGTCCTCCATGCCATTATGTGAAACTGTCCAGCAACTTCTTCACCCCTCCCCACCTTCGTTACTCTCCCTCTACAATCTTCCGGTTGTGACGACATACTTTACGTTTCCCCTTCTCATGACATGCCTACAGAATGCGGACTGCCTTCTTTTGATGCCAGTAACCAGCTCTGTGTGGGTTGACGTCTTCCAAGATGTCTTTCGTGCTCATTCTTTCCGTCCATGGTGTTCTCATAATTCTTCCAAAAAAATAAAAACACATATACACCGCTCCCACATAATTCCTCACTTGTCTGTTTATTATCCATGATTCACTTCCGTACATTAGGATTGTCTATGTATAGTACGTAAGAACTCTTTTCCTCCTGTCGATTGACAAAGATAAATAGGAGAGAATATTCATCATCTTGTGACATGCTGCCTTTTCATGGGCTCCTCTACATTTAATTTCCGTAATCCCCAGTCCATCTCCGCAACTTCCACACAATCAGGCACGTGACAACCACTAAGACAAAATATGTCCCCACCAAGGTCAATGATGGTCAGCTGAATTACCACACTGATGTTAGAACATGAGTGTTGGCGAGCCACACGGGGTCTGGGTGAATGAAAGGGGTTAAACATCAGTCAGACTGTAGACATGTAAACAATATACAAACACGAGGTTTAGGGCAGTTTACAAAATACAATTATAACAAGCAAAGGACGTTGGGACGATAAGCTTTCCTCAGAAAACAAACACAGGAAAACAACATGCTTCTCTTGGTTGAGTCTGTGGTGCCGCGTAGACGGAGTGGGCGGAGCTTTATTACAAAAGTTAAGAAGTTCTGCTGACAAAGAAGAGCCTGGCGTATGATATCACCACTTTCAGTGGGACACTGGAGATGGAAGCTGTAGCTGCGGCGTTTCCATTTCTGGACAGAGCGCATAAAAACACGTCGCGTTTGTGACGGATTCGCCAAGCATGCATCTTAGACTAGAATCTGGTATGTTGCACGTGGAGTTGCTGGTATTGATCGACAAAGCGAAGGTCAAGCGCATATGACTGATTTTATACTCAGGGCAGACGGGTGTGCCGGGACATGAACAGGTTGATAGACAGACTGCTGTGGCTCTTGTGAGCGGAGAGCTAGATGACGAGACTGGAGTGGGGCAGGTTCTCTGATACAGATGGCGAGTGCAGCAAACACCAGAATCCACACTTTCAGCGGCTGACTCAGGCGGTTGTGAGCTGACGGTCAGGACGACGTAGGGCAAACACAGCCGGACGTTAGTCGGGTAACCACTGAGTACCACCGGTGCTAGAACTCTTCTCTGGCTACTGAACCAGGGCACGCAGCACGCGTGGGAATGTCTCGAGTGCAGTGACGTTGATTCTGGATTCCATATTCGTGTTAAAAGAAGAGAGCTGTGCCGACTGTCAGCAAGGTAGAGAATCAAGCCAACAACAATTACCACACTCTTGACCAGCATGGACAGATGACCATCCTTCGCCCTGTGACCAGGCATACCAGACTGAGCAAACATTTGCTTCATCTTGGCTTCATTACGTCACCAATGTGTACCGATGACCAGGTGAACAAACTGCCGGATATTTTCTGTAGGAACGTGCCGTGTACAGCGAGCAAATATGGAAAAATTGGTCCACGGTCAAGTCTCACAGATAAAAAACCCTTCTATATGGCTTGAGGGTTATTGGGTATATGGTGCTAAACCCAGGCTTGTATCGACCAGTCGGTACTCGGTGGATGACACCGCCAGTATCACCCAGCTCCACTTTACTTTCCACGATATGTCCTGTATCCATTTTAGCCGGGATCCCAGTTGGGGTCCATGTTCATTTCTCATGGTATGAGAAGAAATAAATTGGAGAACGTGCTGACAATCGGCAAGATCGAGGGGAAGAGAACAAGGGGAAGACAGAGAAGTAAATACCTGGATGGCTTGGCCACGTGGTAAGGTTGAATCAAGAACATTGAGCTGACCCACGGCTCTGGTGATCGAGTGAAATGGCGAATCATGACCGCCCACGTTTACTGGCATGGAACATGATGCATGGATGGATTAGTCTTTCCTCTTGAGCCTAAGGCGGCGCATAGGGCAGAAGTCCTGTCTCTCCATGCTTGGCGGTTCGCTGCTACCTGCTGTAGATCTTGGATATTTACTTGGCCATTGAATGAGCCTTCTCTAATGATGGTTCTACGCAGGGTCTCTCTTGGTCTTCCCCGTTTTCTTTTCCCTACTGGTGACCATATGAGGGCTTGGTAGGGGAGTCTTGACTTGTCCATTCTGAGTACATGGCCGATGTAGTTCCAACGGCGTCTTCTTATGAAATTGGATACTGTATCTTGCTTAGTCTCTTGTCTTATTTGTGAATTGGTTCTGAAGTCTGTCCAGTGGATGTTTAGAAGTCTTCTAAGACATTTGTTCTCAAAATTGTCTAATTTTTTATCTAAAGTACCGTTGATTTCCAACTTTCACATCCATACGTTAACACTGGAATCACACAAGAGTTGAAGATTTTAAGTTTTGTGTGTTTGCTGAGTGTCTTTGACTTCCAGATGTTTGACAGTTTATTGAAGGCACTAGATGCCAGTGCGATTCTAGATGATATTTCTGGTGTTGAGTCCCCTGTAGATGTCATTTTGCTTCCTAGGTATGTGAAGCTGTTGACTTTTTCAAGAACGTAGCTGTTCAATTTGATGTCATCTGAACTGTTGGTAAGATCAATAGTCTTTGTTTTTGTGGTGTTAATTTGGAGACCAATTTGCCCTGAAACATTTTGGAGGTAGTTTATTTTCTCTTGGGCATCCGGGTGTGTTGAACTCAAAAGCACTATGTCGTCGGCAAAGTCCAGGTCTTCTGGAATTTTGTCAACCCAATGGATACCCATATTTGTGTTGTTTGTGCATTTGCGCATGACCCAATCGATAGCTATTCCAAAAAGCATCGGTGATAAGACACAACCCTGTTTCACTCCTGTTTCGACTGAGAACCAGTCAGAATTGCCTGTTTCTGTTCTTACGCAGCAATGTGTTTCTTTGTAGAAAGATTTTATGACGTTGGTATATTTGGTAGGAAAACCATAGATGTTAAGTAGATTCCAAAGTGAAGGACGGTGAATACTGTCGAAGGCTTTTTGAAAGTCGACAAAGTTGGTGATTAATTTCGACTAGAATTCTACGGAGTCTTCAATGATTATTCTGAGGGTGAAAATGTGGTCTATGCATGACCGTTTTGGTCTGAAGCCTGCTTGTTCTTCTCTGAGCCTTTCATCTATCGCCTTTTTCAATCTCTCAAGTAACATGCTACAAAGAAGTTTTCCTGGTACTGACAATAGAGTGATACCACGCCAATTATTGCAATCAGACATATCGCCCTTTTTGGGCAGTTTGAAAATTACACCATCTTTCCACTGTTGTGGTGGGGATTCGCTTTGCCAGATTTCATTGATCAGCTGTAACAAACGTTGTAAGGTGTTCTCATCTGCTGCTTTGAGCATTTCTCCTGAGATTTCATCTTCACCAACAGCTTTGTTGTACTTCAATTTTTTGATGGCTGCTTTAATCTCTTCCATGGTGAATGACTCGCAGGAGGCATCTAGTGGGGGCATAGTAATTTCTCCATCCAGGTTCGGAATAGTGTCAGGCTGCGGTCTATTTAATATTTCTTTCATGGATGGATGGTACATTTTTAAAAGTTTACCTTAATAGGGGTTCGATAACGCAACCACAGGGCCCGCAGCCATGTGCATCTGTGTGTGGCTGTATATGTGCGTGTGTATGTGTATATGTGTGTGAACATGTGTATATGTGTGTACATGTATGTATGTGTGTACATGTATGTATGTGTGCGTTTGAGTGTATGTGTGTCTGCATATTTGTGTATGCATGTGTGTATGTGTGTATGTATGTACATGTATGTATATGTGTGTGTACGTGTCTATGTGTGTCTGTATATGTGTGTATGTATGTGTGTACATGTGTGTATATGTGTGTGTACGTGTCTATGTGTGTCTGTATATGTGTGTATGTATGTGTGTACATGTGTGTATATGTGTGTGTACGTGTCTATGTGTGTCTGTATATGTGTGTATGTATGTGTGTACATGTGTGTATATGTGTGTGTACGTGTCTATGTGTGTCTGTATATGTGTGTATGTATGTGTGTACATGTGTGTACTTGTCACCAAGTTCTCCAAACCTGCTATTTGTTTGGTATAGTTGGTGTATCCAGTGCACCAAGGACCAAGTCGTTTGGCTTACTCGTCTATGTGTGTCTGTATATGTGTGTATTATGCGTGTAGGTGTTTATATGACTGTATATGTGTACGTGTGTATTTGTGTATGTGTATATGTGTGTATGTGTCTGTATATGTATGTGTCCATGTGTGTAGGTGTGTATATATGTTTGTATTTGTTTATGTGCCTAGGTGTGTATGAATATGTATGTGTATGCGTATGTGTGTGTCTGTGTGTGTGTGTTTGTGTATAAACTCATAAGCCATTGTCTGTTGCGAGTCTTCTTCAACTTTCATCGTCACTATCCCTTGCATAAGCGAGACAGTTTATCCGACGTTCAGTCTGTTAGTCAATAGATCAATTATTCAATCAAAGACTACTCAGAGCATTAGTCAGACAATGAGTAAATCAGACAGCCAGTCACTCCCTCAGTGAATCAATTAAGCTGTCGCTTATTCAGTGAAAGTCGGTATATTAATCCACCACTGGACAAATACTTCAGTCATTCAATCACCCATTCAAACACTATGTCACTCCATCAGCTAATGTGTTAGTCATTCAATGAATTAATTAGGCAATAAGTCGATCAATGAGTCAATAATTCAATCAGCCTATTAATCATTTGGTTACTACATGAGTAAGTCAGTCAATCAATAATTCGCTCAGTCGGTTATTTTATCAACCAGTTATTCAATCAGTCAATTAGCCTATGAAGGAGTCAGTCTGTCACTATGTCGATCAGTCCACTAGTTTGCGATATGTCAATTGGTCATTTAATCAGTTAGTTAGACAATCAGACAGACATTCAGTCAGTTAACTACTCATTCAGTTAATTGATCATTCATATAACCTAGTCAATCAACCAGTCATTCAGTCAAATAATCATACCACCAACAAGTTAATAAAAAAACACAATCATCTAATGACTTAATCAGTGAGTCAGTCGGTCAAATAATCAGTCAACTAGTCAGTCAGTGAGTCAGTCAGGTAAATAGTTAGTCAATCTATCAATCGATTTATTTGGTTGTTTCGAGATTTAAAATTTAAATATTGAGCACAACCCACTACCGGCAACGCTGATTGTATTCTGGTATGAACCTAAGGTCTATCCACGTCAATATGGAAGCACTATACTCGAGTTTCGCTCTCGTTTGAGCTCATCAGTAGTGCATATCCCTGACCGGATCCGGAAACAAGCCCCGGATCACTGGCGTGTGAAGCGGGTGTGTAACCACGCGGCACACACTGGACACGGCCAAATTATCATAACAGAATATTACAACGTCACCCATCGTAGGCTATAGCTCAAGATTGCCCAATCGCCCGAAACAACCAAATAAATCAATTTGATTATTGCTCACTGGATTTTAGGAGGCCTGGTGTTCCTTGCCAGTGAGAAGTCCTGATCGTTCGGGTCCACATCGATTGACGTTGATGTCAACGATGACATCGATGACATCAGACGGTATATATATCTATCAATCGAACAGTCTGTGAGACATTCAGTCTCTCAGACAGTATATCAACCTAACAATTGACCAGAATGTGAGACACTCAGTCTCACAGACAGTAAATCGATCTATTAATCCGCCATCGAGTCAGTCACTTTTCTTATCAATCGCTTTATTGATCGGACAATCAATAAGACAGTTAATCCACCAGTCAGCCATTCAATCAACTGGACAATCATTTAGTCGTCCAATTAGTTAATCTATCAACCATTATGTCTATTAGTTAGTCAATAAATCGGGCACATTAGAGAGAAATAAATTTGAACATTTAGTGACAACTGTCAAAATCGATGAGAAACGAGCGAGGTAAAGTCAGAGAGATAAATTACTAGGTGACCTGAACATTTGGCATAATCGAGACAAGAATACAGATCTATCCAAGACTTTGATGATCATGTGATTTAGCAAAACATGAGAGTCAGTCAGTTATTCAAACGAGTATTCAGAATATAAATGTTATAGGCGAGTTCTAAGAATATCTTGGAAAAAGAAAAGAACAAATTCAGTCATACTTCAAGAGCTGAATATTGAAGAAGGGTTGGCTATTAAAGATGATAAAACAACGAAAATTGACATATTTTGGTAACTTGAAACGTCACGAAAATATGGAGAGGACAATAATGGAGGGGTAAATGCCTGGGAAGAGAGAAAGAGAAAGGCCAAAGAGAAAATGGGTTAAGGATGTGGCGTATGATCTCCAGATGGGTGTATTAGACGCGGGACATCTTGTTTATGATCGAGAGGTTTTCCGGAAGGTTGTAAAGGGAGCGAGGTTCTGCAAAGGACATGCTACTGAATGAAATGAATTCCTGAATGAATTCAGTTAAACAGTCAGTCAATATTTTCTATGAAATACAGCTCAGATTGTAAAACTAGCGATAAACTGAAACTGGCGCACTTTATAAACCAATTTCGGACATTTATTTTGGGGAAAAAAAAAACAAATAATTGCCTTCCATCACCAAACATTGGGTGTAGTTGTTTGAAAATATTTGAAATGACTTCAGATATTTCTGACAGGGAACCGTGTCGCATCCAGTGGTGTGTGATATATTAACGGGTAGTAAAGTTTATATTCAACAAACATGAAATAACATATAATCAGTACCAACAATGATGGCTAAAGAAACTAGAACGCTATATACAACTTCAGAAAAGAAACAAACATCATTCTGTGGTCTTGTGATGAGAAGTGAGGAATCGGAGAATATCGTGATCAGTAGAAAGATCAGAGGGAAAAGAGGCAAATGTAGACCAAGAGAAGCGATGCTGGATAGAATGAGACGGCGGAATGGAGAATACAATCAGCAGAGTTTATCCAGTGCACCAAGGACCGAGATCTGTGGAGAGACATGAACGCCTAGGCCAGCAGGCAAGACTCCTGATGATGATACTAGTGTTTACAACCTATCATCTAAAATTCACCAAGAATTCTAACCCGGTAACAGAGAAGTCAAAACCAGGGAAGTCATATTTATACGAGTCATATTTATACGTATTTGGTGTGAAAAAGTTCAACAAACATCAGCCACTCCCAATGTAATCATGTCATTGTTTGACTCGCTTCACCAAAAGCTGGCTCGAAAGTCAATGGCCAGGGTTCTTAGTTCGAGCTTGTATGAACGGTACGCCTCAATGTGAAGGCTGGTGGGGTGTATGGAATTTTGTCTCCTGTTGATTACTTTACGATCTGTGCGTATTAACTATGTAGTTGGGGGGTTTAATTGATGCCGTTTGGTTAGTCAATTAGTTAGCTAGCCAGTTGGTTAGGTGGTTAGTTAGTTAGTTGGTTGGTTGGTCGGTTGGTTGGTCGATTGGTTGGTTGGTTGGTTGGTTGGTTGCTTGCTTGCTTGGTTGGTTGGTTGGTTGGTTGGTTGGTTGGTTGGTTGATTGGTTGGTTGGTTGGTTGATTGGTTGGTTGGTCAACAGATCATCCTGAATGGACATTGAATTATCAGTCTAAAAATGCTTAGTCGGGATCCTCTTACACCCGCGTGTCCTAGCACAAATATGCAACAGATCAAACGTGACTTCAGAAATTACAGCCGTAGCCTGCTGGCCTCGCCCTTCTCGACCATCCTTAGCATATACATTGGACCCTGGAGACGTAGATGTGAAGAAGAATATCTCGTCCTTTATATAAACATAAGTAATCAACCACAGCGAGTCTAGAGAGAAGATCATGAACAGAGAGTTGATGAAATGAATAAACAAGAGACAAGTTCGATATTTCGGCTGAATTAAAATACATAGCACTTGAATAAAACCATACTGGCGGGAAGAGCTGAATGTATGCGAGCAAGAGGTAGACAGCGATACAAGTGGGAAGATAACATCAAGAGATGGACGAGATGGCATTGTGGGTGTTATCCCACCTAGCTCATGTCCTCTCTGTGGCACAGAGCACGAACTCCGTAGCTACGGTCACGACCTTCAGAAGTCTACAAAACCATTGCGCTCGAGAAACGGATCACGGAGTCCAGATATCGAACCTACGACCTTCTGGTCAGACTAGGTAACCACGTGACCAGGTAGACGCCCACTTGTGCATACCCTGACTCTAACAGCTCCCCTTATTTGCCAGACTCTACCTAGAGTGGCTCTAACGACTCCCCTTATTTGCCAGACTCTACCTAGAGTAGCTCTAACGACTCCCCATATTTGCCAGAATCTGCTTAGAGTGGCTCTAACGACTCCCCTTATTTACCAAAATAAATGTGAAAGACGCTCTAAAAAGATGAACAATTACATGAACAAATAGAAGAATCATTAGATGAACCAATAGATGAATTAATAAAGTAATCGATAGGTTCACTAATTGATAAATCAATAGGCGAACAATTGGATGAAGCAATAGATTAATTAATAGATTTACGAACAGAAAAATCAATAAATGATTTAATAATTATCATCATGTGACATGCAGATACACGTGGGCGGTCATGTTCCGCCATCTTACACGATCACCAGAGTCGTGCATCAGCTCAGTATTCCTATCTCGGCCATACTACGTGGCTAAACTATCAAGATATTTACTTCTCTGTCTTTCCCTTGTTCTTTTCGCGTCAAACTTGCCAGTTGTCACCAAGTTCTCCAATTTATCTCATAACGTGTCCAAAAAATTTTGACTATTTACGTCTAATTTCCCTAATCAGTATACTGTTTCCACTTGATTCTTGTGGGACTTGATCATTCGATTTTCTGTCTGTCCATTGCATTCTTTCAATGATCCAATAGTTGCACTAACAGATGAACAAACACATGAAGCAATAGATAGATCTTGTCCTCCTCATTAAATATTGTGTGTTATTGCGAGTTACAAAGCCGTAAACACTGACATCGCAATAATCTAATAAGTTGAGTTGAGTTGAGTTGAGTTGAGTTGAGTTGAGTTGAGCTAAGACCGACATCACTGCACTCATGTCATTAACATTCCGTCCCCTCGTTCAATAGCCATATGTCATCGCATGGCAAACTACTGAACCAGCATTGTCTAGTAAATCACAAATAGCCAATAAATGTTGGGGTTGATTGCGACGTAATGTAAAGGATATACAATTAACTTAACTGATTTAATGCTATTGGATGATTAATCGTTTTAAGCGACTTCCCATATCTGTCATGGAAGTCACTGAAATTGTTCTGGCGACTACATAAAAGCATGAGTGGTGTAGTCAAGAATAAGAGCATTTCAGACTTCCAAGGTGCTGACCTCACCTGGCAGAGGACTGACGAGGACAAGGGCAAAGCCCTCTTTGAACGCTACCTTGAGCAGGGCAACCAGACAGACATGGGAGGCCGTAATCTGGCCAAGGAGGTCACCTCAGACAGATGCAAGGCCCAGAACACTTCGGAGGAAGACACAGTGCCAGTGAAAGAAATCAAGGCTGTGCTTCGATGATCAAAAAACAATGCTCCAGGTCCTGATGGCATAAGATACGACGACATAAATAGGTGTACCGACAATGAGCTAGAGAAACTAGCAGACATGTACAACAACAGTATAGGGAGTGCTAGCATCAAGGAGGAATGGTTACACAGCTATCTGATTCCCTTGCCGAAGCCTGACAAAGACCACAAAAAAATTCAGGGATATCGAATTATAACCATGCAGAATACAATAGGCAAGCTGCTGGAGAAGGTAATTGCCAGGAAAATATCAAGCCAACTAGAGAGGCAAGGTGTTTTCCCACCTACCCTGGGTGGGTACCGTCCAAAAAGAGAAACCTGGACCAATGCAGCAGTCTTTGCCCATGATGTCTATGAAGGTTTCCACTCAGGCACTGAAACCGTTGCTGCAGCGATTGATCTTGAGGACGCATACAACAGAGTACCACTGGATTTTTTAATGTTTCAGCTTCTTGAACTAAACGTAAGTCTATTCCTCCTTAGCTTGGATCGCTGCAGCCCTCTACCAACGGAAAGTAGTTTTTAGATGTGGCAGTTGGACTTCGGAACCAACAACAATATATCCTGGCCTACCACAGGGATCACCATTATCTCCGGTACTGTTCAACGCCTACACAGTGAGAATCACCAGTGAGCAGATCACTGGACCTGGCAGGACATTGTCGTATGCCGATGATGTTTTAGTGTATCGTCAGGGTAAGGATAGAGAGGAGGTTGCTGTGGAACTACAACCGAACTCAATCGCATAAGTACTTGGTGTGATGAAGCTGGGGCAATGGTCAACCCAACAAAGGCAACAGTGACTTGGTTCTCGTTGAATAATCATATTGTCAACAATCCAACACCAACTGTAATGCTGTGTTCAGAGACGGTGGAAAGAACGCAGGCAATGAATTACCTGGGGATACGGTTTGATCGAAGCCTTGCTTATAATGTGCACATAGACCAGGTGATAACAAAGGCCAAGCGGGGTTTGGCAGCGATGCGGGTGATGGCGGCAGCAAACTGTGAGCAGCGCCATCTATGTCTTCTGTACGAGGGGCTGGTCATGTCTGTTTTGGAGTATGCAATGGCAATCCTGACTCTCAGCCATAAGCAGATAGAAAGGATGGAAAGGATACAGAATGAAGCTATGCGCATTATTCTTGGATGTACAAGAGATACAGCATGCAGGGCGATGCTCTACCTTCTTGATTTTCCAACCATTGAAGAGAGAATACAAGTTTGCAGGGCACGCGCCTACCTCAGAATTAACGCAAACACACAACATCCACTGCATAGTGAAATTAGGAAGGTGAAGGGCAGCAGGTTAAAAAGAGGACGGTTCGTTGATGGGTCAAGCCGAAGACATTCTTCAACAGGTGTGTTCACTTGAGGACTTAGAACCTGGCGAGGAGTGGGTGCAAGTGCCAACAGACTTCTGCACATCCTTTTCAGTTTGCATCCAACTAGATAGAAAATGCAGACAAGAAAATCCGGCTGCTGTTGAGGCTGAAGTACAAGCGTTGATTTTCGAGAATAAGCTAGACGGTGACGCGGTCATCTACACAGATGGGTCGGTCGTCCGACATGTGAGAAGCTCATGGGCCTTTACAGCTCGGGCCGGAGGGAGAATTGTGAAGGAGGACTCTGGTGCTTTCACTGAAACCACAAGTAGACTGACCATGGAAGACATGGCAGTAAGTAAAGCAATAACATGGCTCGAGACACAGACATTCACTAGGGCTTGTTTCCTTAGCGACTCAATGAACTTGATCAAGAGGATAGAGGAGGGGTCGATCCGAAGAGAATGGTTGCTGCCTCTGAAGCGGTCTCGGCTGGCAAAGATTAGTTTCATCTTCGTGCCAGGTCATGCGGGAGTACAAGGAAATGAGCGGGCTGACAAGCTCGCAGGTGAGGCTACTGTGGAGGGCGGACGCGCCATGGACCAGGCTGACATTCTGAATGCTCTACGAGAAGTGAGACTTTTGCGAGAACCAAGTGATGACTGAATCTACAACAATGGCCAGACTGCGGGAGCAGCAAATTAAAAGAGGGGTGGCCAAACAAGAGCACTACGCAGGAAGCCAAAGAAGATTGATAAACCAACACAGAACTGGCGTCGTTAGCCGCTACACGCTGCGGGATTTGCTGAGGAGGGGATCCGAGCACTTATTGACTGAATGGTTCGATGTGCAACGAGGATGATCTGTCGACTAACTAACTAACTAACTAACTGTCATGGAATTTTATGTCGCCGAAATGTCAATGTAGTATAATACAACATGTCTGCTACCAAATTAACAACTTTTAAATCATGACTATCACACACCCCTACTTCCCATTTCCCGCAATCCATTTTTGTTTGGTCCAAACCTGCTGTTTGTTTGGTATAAAATCTCTTAACCTCTGCCTATTGTAAGCGTCATAAAACTCACAAGAAAACATCATAATTGCCACACAACTTCTCTAGCCTACGTGCGATTGCCAGGGTCAACGCAGATACATTTCTGTTGTCACGGACAAGGTAAAGCGAGTATACACTTCCGTTGTTATGAAGCCATTATGGTTATTGCGATCGCACTAAATGCTCTGTGCGGTTCTATGTGCTCAAGAGGACAGGTTTGTGTACTCTGAAATGTGAATCTCTTTTTGTCTTCAGTTTGACTAACTGGGACATATAATAGCTGAATATTTGTTTCATTAGCAAATAGGTAATATGTAGGCGAGTCATAGGTCATAGGTGCGGTATGTGAATGAATACCAGGAAAGGGTTGTGGTTGTGAACGCTCATATTTAGTATATGCGTACACATCAGTGAGTCATCAAGGCTATAGCGAAGGATCATGACATGATGATTTTAACACAGTGAACAAACTCAGTAAAACTGGACATAATCTCATCATCAGTATCATGTGCCATGTCGATAGAGGTTGGTGGTCATGGTTCTCCTCTCAAACGATCACCAACTTCTTGGATGTGGTCAGTGGTCTTGCCCTAATTACCCCATGTAGTCAAGCCATTGGAGTATTTATCTCTGTGCCTCCCCATTTCTGTTCTTCCATCGCGTTTTCTGGTTGCCACCAAGTTTCAAACTGATTTCTCTTCACAACGCACTCAACACATCTTGGTTGCCCACGTCTAATTACTCTAATTCTTTGGCGGTGTTCATTTGTATTTCATTAAAGAAGTCTTATTAATTTTTCTGTTCGTCCAGGGCATTCTTTGCATGTTCCTCAGAAACCACATTTCCACTTCCATTATTTGTTTTCCCTCTCAATTCCAAAATATATTCACGAAGAAGAAACGCGATAAATATGAAGCCACAACATATGAGACGTTGTGGCCAGAATCCTTGTCTTCTCAGACAATTCCTAGAAAATTATGCCAATTGTCTGGTATCCATTTATCTGAAGCTGGGTGGATCCCAGAGCCGCAAGCAAGTATTGGACTCTTCTGCAGCTGTTGAGGAGTGTTGGGTTTATGGTGTTAGCCCCATGTGCATATAGACCTGTCAGCACTTGACAGATGGTGTGAACAATATCCCCAGGCCACCTTTACTGCCCAGGCCTTTAATTAGTACCCATCATAGGTTGGGTCGAACAGGAAGACTAGTTCAAAATACAACTTTCGCGTCCATGAGAACATAAACCCACTACCACTGTTCCGCCAGGCGAGAGTGCTAGCCACTGTTATAGGAGCTAACACCCCAGCCTCGTGGTGGTCGTAAAACATAAACGTGTCTCTGACGGGACTCGAACCGCACCACTGTCTTCGCAGGCAAACACACGAATCAACATTCACCGCGTTTCTTGTAAATAAGTCCCGCCTGAAAGAGATTTCCAGCATATGAACACGGGGTCGGGAGCTAAAGGCCCTACCACTACGCTAATTCGGCTCTCTGATTGGATAAGTTGTAAAAATTTGAAATCTGCAGTAGTCCGCTGCCGGTACTCTAACTCTCGGTACACCCACAGTGTTGACAGAGTGTTTACGTGCCCAATGTATGTTAGGGACTTGCTCTCTTTTTGGCAGTATCAGAGGAGGATAGGCGGCGATTCCACTACCTCGGCACCTCGGGGGTTTATTATTAGATAAAACTACAAGAGACCTGTAGCTAGGAACGTCAATTCGCTAATTACGAGAAGAAAATATTGGGTTGTCGCTACACGTAAATATAGGAGAGTGCTTGATGGTTCGCTACTTCACGCTAATTGTGGAATGTGTGCTGTTTGACGCTAAAAGCTAATATAGGAGATAAATTGTTGATTGACGCTTGGCGCTTTTTGTGGAGCGTAATTGTTTGTTTCTACATACTATTAGTGAATTGTGATATGTTTGTTGCTTCAAGCTAAACAGTAGAGCGTAATTGTAGCCCTGTCGCAACACAATAATATAAGTTGCTTGCCTCACGCTGATCTCATTCTTCTGACGTCATCTCCCAATGGAACAGACCCGCAACCAACTCAAGCCCAGCATTTTGTGGACGTAGAAATGCCTTGTTGGATGTTGCAGCTTAGGTGTGGTTCTACGGTGTGTGGTTGAACGTTTCACATCGACCTTCCTTGGTGGCCTCTCCAGACATGCATGGCAGTTCCCCGCTAACAGTGCAGAGTCATTGTGGTGTGTCCCTGGAGCTTACACATAATGGGTAAAGGACTTTCTTCCTCGCCTTGAAGCAGACTGGGCATATGTTGTTAAACAGATACTGTTATTAACCAGTCGGTACTCGAATAGTGGTCTCAACATCATGCCAGCCGCTTTTTCTTTCCAGAATATCTACTGGTACCACATTATTTAGATGATACAGCTAGGTCATTCTAATTATAATTGGGTATTGTAAGTACATCTGGGATACTTTAACTACATATGGGACATTGTAACTACATCTGGGATACTTTAACTACATCTGGGATATTGTAACTACATCTGGGATACTTTAACTGCATCTGGGATATTGTAACTACATCTGGGATACTTTAACTGCATCTGGGATATTGTAACTTCATCTGAGATACTTTAACTGCATCTGGAGTATTGTAACTACATCTGGGATACTTTAACTGCATCTGGGATATTGTAACTACATCTAGGACACTTTAACTGCATCTGGGATATTGTAAATACATCTGGGATACTTTAACTGCATCTGGGATATTGTAACTACATCTGGGATACTTTAACTACATCTGAGATATTGCAACTACATCTAGGACACTTTAACTGCATCTAGGATAGTGTAACTACATCTGGTACACTTTAACTGCATCTGGGATATTGTAACTACATCTATGACACTTTAACTGCATCTGGGATATTGTAACTACATCTAGGACACTTTAACTGCATCTGGGATATTGTAACTACATCTAGGATACTTTAACTACATCTGGGATATTGTAACTACATCTGGGATACTTTAACTGCATCTGGGATATTGTAACTACATCTGGGATACTTTAACTACATCTGGGATATTGTGACCACATCCGAGATATTTTAACTGCATCTGGGATATTGTAACTACATCTGGGATACTTTAACTGCATCTGGGATATTGTAACTACATCTGTGATACTTTAACTGCATCTGGGATATTGTAACTACATCTAGGACACTTTAACTGCATCTGGGATATTGTAACTACATCTAGGATACTTTAACTACATCTGGGATATTGTAACTACATCTGGGATACTTTAACTGCATCTGGGGTATTGTAACTATATCTGGGATACTTTAACTACATCTGGGATATTGTAACTACATCTAGGACACTTTAACTGCATTTGGGATATTGTAACTACATCTGGTACACTTTAACTGCATCTGGGATATTTTAACTACATCTAGGACACTTTAACTGCATCTGGGATATTGTAACAACATCTGGTACACTTTAACTGCATCTGGGATATTGTAACTACATCTGGGATACTTTAGCTACATCTGCGATATTGTAACTACATCTGGGATACTTTAACTGCATCTGGGATATTGTAACTACATCTGGTACACTTTAACTGCATCTGGGATATTGTAACTACATCTGGGATACTTTAACTGCATCTGCGATATTGTAACTACATCTGGGATACTTTAACTGCATCTGGGATATTGTAACTACATCTGGTACACTTTAACTGCATCTGGGATATTGTAACTACATCTGGGATACTTTAACTACATCTGAGATATTGTAACTACATCTGGGATACTTTACCCACACATGGGCCACTGTAAATACACTATGGAATATTGTAACTACTTTCATTCTTTCATTATGTGCCATGCCGATAACCGTGGGCGGTCATGTTCTGCCATCTCACTCGATCACCAGAGTCGTGGATCAGCTCCGTGTTTCTGTCTCGACCATGCCATGTGGCCAAGCCATCCAGGTATTTAATTGCTGGTCTTCCCCTTGGTCTGTTTACCAGCTGTCACCAAGTTCTCCAATTCATCTTCTCGTAACATGCCCAAAAGATTTTGACTGTCTACATCTAATGTCTCTAATCAGTTTACGATCTTCATTTGTTTCTTGTAGGACTTGTTCATTGATTTTTCTATCTGTCCTTGGTATTCTTTGCATTTTCCTCAGAAACCACATTTCCACAGCCATCAAATTTTTCCAGCTTGTCTGCTCATTGTCCACGCCTCACATCCATACAAAAGTATAGTTTCTATGTAGCACTTCAGCGCTCTATTTCTCGTTTCAATTGATATCTTTTTATTGGTCAGTATATTTTTCATCTTACAAAAGGCTACCTTCGCCTTGGCGATTCTTGATCTAATCTCTTCAAGGTATCTCCCATCAGATGTTATGACTTTTCCGGATAGTTGTACCGATTTACCTGTTTAAAAATATGCCCATTTACTTGTATATTACATTGTGGTATTTCTTCCTTCCTAGTGACAACCATAATCTGTGTCTTCTTACAATTCAAATCTAACCCCAGTTGTTCACTGTGTGCTCTACACTCACTGTGTAACTACATCTGGGACACTTTAACTATACATGGGACACTTTACCTATAACTGGGACACTTTAACTATACAAGGGACACTTTAACTATATCTGGGACACTTTAACTACATCTGGGGTATTTTAACTACATCTGGGGTACTTTAACTACATCTGGTGTACTTTAACTACATCTGGAACACTTTAACTACATATGGGGTACTTTAACTACATCTAGGACACTTTAACTATATCTGGGACACTTTAACTATACCTGGGACACTTTACATGTGGGATACTTTACATTAACCACGTGGTCATTGGTGATCATGTGTGTCCATACACAACCTTATTTCTCGTGTACCGCAAATCTACTTATAGTCCATGCATTGTGACGTTGGTGATCCTGTCTGTTCGCAGACTTCGGTATCTTATGATGTCAGTCTAAACCAGTATTATAATCTTCATCATCAAGTGCCTTGTCGACTGACCTTAGTGATGATGCTTCTCCACACTTACCATCTCTAGCAGCATATTTTCGTGTGTTGATTCCCTTCCGTGCCATGACATATGACTGTCCAAAATTCTCTTTCCTGTCTTCCTCTATCTCTCTTTCCACAAATCTGTCCAGTTGTAGAATGTTCATATCCACGGCTAATTACTGTATCCCATATCTCTTGATGTGCCCCATATATTGCATAATCTTACCTATGGCTTTGGGCGTGTCATTAAACACCTGCAGCTCTCAAGAACATAGCGTTTGATTTCTTCTTTGTCTACGATATTTCCAAGATTCTCCCAAACACCATACCTCCATATAATAGAAACATTTAAAGCAGAGGCAAGATCAGTTTATCTCATTGCCTTATTCATAATACTCACAAACACAAACTATTTGGGTAAGGTCTAGCATTTCTACTGATATCCAGTCGATTTCTATACTTAAATATATTATAAACAAATATCAACGAATGGATAATTAATTGTATATGGTCTAGCATTTATCTGACATCTACTCATTTCCTATACGTATAAGAACGCTCATCAATACGTGTAAATTATGTTTAAGCTTATTGTTTGCATATCATTTTACAGGACATCGCAGACAACACCAGCAATTCTGCCGTTATGATCTTTTGGTAAGTTTACGTACTGTTTCAATTTAACTTGCCCGGGATTTTGTCTTATACTGCAGAAGAGGTAGGAAGAAAAAGTAAAGACATCCACGTTAATTAATTATGTCCAGTTTGTGTACAAAATACAAGCCTACTGGGCAATCCCCCAGTTGTGGACAATTTCCCAGTTGTATAAAACACAAGCATATAGGGCAGCTGCGTTAGCTTAACAGCTAGTACCAGCCTGCCGTAACAGTGGTCTTCGGTTCGATCCCCAGTGGGAAGTTTTTGGATTGTTAATCTTGACCTTGGCCCTCAGGTCTACCCAGCTTACAATGGGCATCAGGAAATGTTTTGGGAAGTAAAGGCAGCCCATGTGGTACTGCCTACAGCGCCCAGTGAGGTTGCGTTTGGTCCATACAGATACCGCCCTCAGCGCCCAGTGAGTAGCGTTTGGTCCATACAGACACGGGTGTAGGCTCATAAGCCCGATACTATTTAGGCTTGTGTAAAAGGAATTTACTGTACGTACAAGGCTATACACATATAAATAATGCACATACTGACCACATACCGGTTCTAACTTAACGATCAGTTACATACCTGAATGGAAGTCCTGGCCCACGAACAAGCTTCCCGCTGTTCACGTGTCGGAAATGGCTCTTTGCTGAAGATTTGGTCTCGTATCCCTGGACACACACACTGCGATGATGGCAGAGTTGCTGCTCTCTTGGCTACAGTCTGATTCAATTACTCTTTAAACCTTCACCGTTTGACTGCGCTTGTCTTATTTGTTCAGTGCCTGTGTTTTCCTAAGTTAATTTGTCTGCTCGGGGTTCTCTGTGGTAAGTTTAGGCCTGGTCTGTCTTTGTTCTACCCTTGTGGTTCTAGGTTTCAATGAGTTTATGCTGTATTGTCCTTGCTTGGTCTTTGTTAACTTGTACTTTTGTTAACAATGATTTTAAATTTCTTTCTTTGTTAAATAATTTGTTTCGATAGTATGGCGAAATATTCAAAGTACTTGTGTTTGACACGAAGTTTACGCTAGTATTGTTTCTTTCTTTTGACAATTTCAGTTTAAGTTAAAGATTTCTTGCGTTTTTGTTTCTATTTTTTCTCCAGGTAGGGATCTTTCTACCGGCACGACCAAGTCTTACCTTGCTGTTTGTTCAAGGCTGGTTAACTTTTATACCCAAACTGGGGTAGCAGCGTAATACACGGAGAGCAAACACGGCATGGCTTTAGCTCGCTTTCTGATTCATCTGAACACACACGTTCACAACCCACATATGTCCACACAACCACACATGCCAGAATATGTTCACATAGACACACACATGCAAACGTATTTGCACTCTGAGAATGGGCTTGCCTCTCACACTGTTGCTACCTGTGTTGTAATATGTGGGGTTTAGTTCTCTCACACAGATTCTTGTCCATCTGTGCTTATACCCAGTTCGCGATGTCCTCACTGTAGGACACTTTGCTACATCGTAACGTGCTCAGTCTCTCTGGGGGCTGTATTATGCTGGTAATGAAGTATTTCCACTCAGTTG